>PVJS01044530.1:0-16614 GCA_004027185.1 Glis glis
GGGGATTGAACCCAGGGGCGTTCTACCTCCGCACTACACCCCGGCCCTATTTTTTTATACTTTATTTTGAAACCGGGTCTCACGAAGTTGCAGAGGACCTCACTAGGTAGGGAGAGAGAGAGAGAAAGAGAGAGAGAGAGCGAGCGAGCGAGCTGAGGCTGGCCGCGAACCCGGATCCTCTGGTCTCCGCCTCCCAAAGTACTGGGATTACAAGCGTGCACCACCACGCCTGGCCTAAGCCAGGATTTTTTTTGTGTGTGTGTTGCTGGGAACTGAACCCAGGGCCATACACCCCCAGCCCTATTTTATTTTTTCCTAAGTTGCTGAGGCTGGCTTCAAACCTGCAATCCTCCTGTCTTAGCCTCCCAAGTACTAGGTTTACAAGTGTGCCCCATCACACTCAGCTGCCAGAAATTTTTAAATTTTTTATTTACCTATTTTTTTTTTTTTTTTTTGCCATGCTAGGGATCCAACCCAGAGCCTCACACATGCTAAGCAAGCATTCTACCACTGAGCTACATCCCCAGCCCCAGGGAATTTATTTTTAAAATTTTACATCTTCTTGTTTTGTGGTACTGGGGATTGAACCTGGGGCATTCTACCTCTGAGCTATACTCCCAGCCCTATTTTATTTTTATTTTAAAACAGGATCTTGCTAGGTTAATGAGAGTCTCATTACTTGCTGAGACTGTCTTCAAACCTACAATCTTCCTGTCTCAGCCTCCCAAGTGCTGGGATTACAAGCATGTGCCACCACCACGCCCGGTTTACATCTTTGTTTTAATAGGTCACATGAAAAAGTCCCCCCCCCTCTTTTGTGTGTGTGTGTGTGTGTGGTACTGGGGATTGAACCCAGGGCCATTTTACTTCTGAGCTACACCCCAGCCCTATTGTATTTTTTATTTTGAAACAGGGTCTCACTAATTTGCTGAGGCTATCCTCAAAGCTGCAATCCTCCTGTCTCAGCCTCCCAAATATTGGGATTATAGGCGTGTGCCAGCACACCGGCTCTTTTTCCTATTCTTCATACCCCAAAATGTACTTGCCCTTCTCAGAAACAACCAATATTTTCAGTTTCCTTTATATCTTTCCATATATACATTATGCAAAATAGTAATTATGTATAAATATTCCTTCCCCTACCCTTTTTACACAAATGCAAAGTATTATACACATTGCTCTATGCTTTCATTTTTTACCAAATAATGTGTTTGGGGATTATTCCATGTAAGGTGTTTTTCATTTCTCTTGATGACTGGCAAGTATTTCATTGTCTATAAATTCGTTTAACCCGCACCCGATAATGGATATTTGGGTTGTTTCCAATCTCTTTTTTGGAGTGTGTGCAGGGGTGGGGGTGCTAGAGATTGAACCCAAGGTCTTTCAAATGCTAAGCATGTATTCCACCACTGAGCTACACTACAGCCTCTGTTTCCAATTTCTCTCTCTCTCTCTCTCTCTCTCTCTCTCTTTCTCTCTCTCTCTCTCTTCTGTACTTGGGATAGCACCCAGGGCCTCACCCATGCTAGGCAAGCACAGAGTTACATCCCCAGCCCTTTTTATTTTATTTTAAGAGGGGGTCTCCCTAACTTGCCCAGGCTGGCCTCAAACTTGAGATCCTCCTGCCCCAGCCTCCTGAATAGCTGGGATTACAGGCATGTGCAGCTGCACCTGGCATCCACTCTCTTGCTATTAAAAAGGATGTGGCAGTGAGAGAAATGTCCTTCTGCGCAAGTGCAAGGCCACCTGTAGGATAAATTTCTAGACATGAAATTACTGAGTACGGAGGCTCCGGAATGAAACATTGCTAACATGAGACTGACCTCTGTCTTTTATCCTGGCTCTGTCACCTCCCGGCTATGTGACCTCTGGCAAGTTACATAAACTCTCTGCTCCTGGGCTCCTAGTCTAAGCACGTGCCTCCTTGTAGTTACAAGGGTTCAAGTAAAACAGGCACTATATATATAAAGTGTCTGGCACAAAGCCTGGCTCAGGGAGGTACTGAGCAAATAGAGTGATGGTTATTTTTTCTCTTGTTCCCCAATCCTAGGAAGGCATTTCTCCCACCGGCCTGAACCACTCTCCCCTCCATCCCTCTCCTCTGTTGCTGTATTAAGCTCCTAAGGCCTCCTTCTACCACTGCCTGGTATCCCACCCAGCACTTTTTTTGTGTGTCTTACCTACCAGATAACAAGTTCCTGGAAGGCAGAGGGTGCCTGTCTCCTGCATTTCTAGAGCAGCCTCACCACCTACCACCAGTCCTGGCATACAGAAGTGCCTGGTAAAGGGTTCTGGAAAGCAGCCCTCACTGTTCAACCTCCCAGACTCTTGGTACTTTAGCAAAGAGACAAGGGTCGCCTCCAGCCACTCTGTCTTCTTCCCTAAGGCTTGGAAATCAGGAAAGACTTTGGACCGTGCCTGTATTTAAAATCCCCAGCTTCTGCATACCCTCATCTCCCCACACCCACCCACACACCCAAAGCCTGATATAAAACATTCAGATATTCTACCTCTGGGGAGGGAGGGAGTGGAGAATATTCCCTGGCCCCTCTCCATTCCCCTCCCTCGCGTGTCCCAGGTTTGGACCGCACACCACTGGGGAGATCATCGCTAGGGACCGTTGCCCAGAGAGAGAGGGAGGTGGGAGGAAATCATTTTGATATCTCTCTGGGAGCATAAATGCTTTTTTAATTGCTGTCAAAGGCGGCTCCTCGGGAATGTATTATTGATGTCAATTGAAATGAAAGAGAAGAAAAAGCAGCAGTCTCTCCTTTGCTGGCAGGACGCCCCTCCCTCCCGCTCCTCCTCCCACACTCCTCCTCCCGCTGGCCCCTGGGCCTGAGACACCCCCTTCTCCCTGTCTCCCCTTTGCCATTCCTCCCTTTTCACCTGCCTACTCTTTTTCTCCCGCTTTGTTTCCAGTCCCTGCTTCCCTCCCTATCCCTCTGTGAGTCTACTCTCAGGCCTCAGGAGTTCTGTCGCCCTCACTTCCAGCCCCTCTTGCTTTCCAACCTCACCTCCCGCTTCTCCTTGCCTTGTTTCTATCTCCTCATCTTCAGTCTCTGCTGTTTAGCCACTGTGCTATCCTCTCCACTCCCATTTCTGTCTGGACCCTTTTTTCTTGGGGTCTTGGACCCTCAGTTATTCCCTGTCCATCTAGGACAGAGGCTGGGCCTCCCATCAGGTGCTTCCTGACCCACAGACCTGAGATTCAGGCATGATTATTTCCACCTTCCCCTTGTACTCAGGTCTCTACCCGTTCCCCAAATTCCCAGCCTTTAATCTTTGGTTTGTGCTTAGGGGAACTCTCATCTATCCTGTGGGCTCTGATAAGTGCCAGCCCCACCCAGAGCCCAGATAAGCTGTCCCTGAGGACACAGGTGTAGACAACCCCTAGGCTCCTCCAGGGCTTCTCAGATCTCTGGGCATGGTGGAGCTCCATCTCCGTCCCTTACACTGGAAGCCGTCAAGGCTGGGGGCAGTGCCTCCAGTTCCCCAATTGGGCCTCCTGTGCCTTTTTTTTTTTTTTTTTTGAACGCAGCGGCATTCTACCTCCGTGCTACGCCCCCGGCCCTATTTTTTATACTTTATTTTGAAACTGGGTCTCACAAAGTTGCGGAGGGCCTCACTAGGTAGAGAGAGAGAGAGAGAGAGAGAGAGACAGGGAGGGAGAGAGAGAGAGAGAGAACGCCCCCGCGTGCATGTGCGAGCTGAGGCTGGCCACGAACCCGGATCCTCCCCGATCCTCGACCCGGATCCCGGATCCTCCAGTCTCCACCTCCCAAAGTACTGGGATTACAAGCGTGCGCCACCACGCCCGCCCTCCTGTGCCTTTAAGACAGCTCAAGCCTTCAGGCGGCGCTGTCAGCCCCCACCCCCTCCCCAGCTGGGGGGAGGGGAGCAAAGCTGGATATTCCAGCAAAGCCCCCTCCAAACACGCTCATAAATAATGGTGACTCTTCCCACGGGGGACAGGAACTGTTCTGCTCTTGTGGAGTCGGGGAGAAGGGTGACAAGGCTCATTTGTCTGCTCCTGTTTTCTCGCTGGTGCTTCCTTCCCCCTCTTTTTGCTCATTTCTCCCTCCCAGAGCCTACGAAAAAGGGGGAATGGGGTGCAGGGGAGGAGAAAGTTCCAGTCTCCTGCCTTCCATCCTGCCCCCAGGCTCTCGCACACCTGCCCTGTACTGACACCCACAAATGTTTACTGGGCAGCTACTAAGTACTGCCACCTACAGCAGCAGAGCACACCAGCCCTTTCTCCCTTCCCAGGACCCCCTCCCCTAACCACCCTTTACCCGCACAGCCTAGAGCCCTGATCACAGTCTCACTCCACCTCCCAGGAGGGCCAGAGCGGTAGCCTCAACTGAGGACTGCTAGGAAGCAAATCTGACTGCACATGCTGTTTGCACGCTTTCAGTTTTTAGACCAAAATGCAATGAATGTCCCAAACCTCCCTGGCAATCCCTGACTTCCTGCTTCTCCTCCCCTGCCCTGGGGCTTCAGCACCCCTCCTCACCTACCAGGACTTTCCACCCCACTGGTCCAGCCAGGTCCAGTTCCACTCAGCCAGGTCTGACCCTCCTGACTCGGTTCCATCTCAGTGCTCTAACCTGCCCTGTCACCTCCAGGGCCTGGGGTGGGGGTGTGGGTGTCTGAAGTAGATCTCTAGTGCCCCTGAGGCTGCACCCTCTCACTAGCTGTACCACAATCCAACTCTTGCTTCCTAAAGGGCAGTGCCCACGGACACCACCTCCACCGTTATGGTATAGCCCCCACCCCAAGGCCACAGACAGACCAGCTGGGCTAGCGCCAGGCCAGAGCGCCTAGTGACTGTGTGGGAGGCAGGCAGGGCTCCTGCTGTCTCAGTCCTGATCATCGCTTGCTTGCCGCAGACAAGCCATTACCGCGGGCTTTCAACTGGCCTGCCAGATGGGGGCCCAGCCTGGGGCGACTTCTGCTGTCCCTCCACGCTGCCCCCACCAAGCTAGTACCTGCGCCAGCCACGACAGGGCTGCTGAGCTCCACTTCCATTCTGGGTGACTCCAGATTGCTCTCTCTGTCCCTCCCTCCTCCAATTTCATCTCCCTTTCCCTGCAACTCCTTTCTGTTCCTCTCCTTGTTTTTGCCCCATTTCTTCAATTTCATTTCTGCCTCTCCCTTTCTTGATTTCTCTCTTCCTCGCATCATCACTGTCTCTTTCTCCCTCCTCTCTGCCCCCACCCCACTCTCCTTCAGACTTCCTCCCTCCGCTTCATCCCTCCCCACCTCTCCAATCCACACCACCTTCCCTCCTGCCACTATATTTAGCTCCGAGCTGGGGGTTTAGAAAGGCGCCCGCCGCTGCTGGAGCTGGCGTCTATCTTGAAGGGTCTGTCAGCGTTTCCATAAGAGGCTCAGCTGCAATGAGTTTATAACGGAGCTGTTTTCCTTCCTTGCTGACGCCAGGCCCTGGGCTGAGTGTAGGCAGAGATGGGACCTCCAAGTACGCTGGAGACTTCTCCCCAGCGATGGGCAAGCACTTCGAGAGAAAAAGAATTGCAGGTTCATTCTGAGGGTAGATCTGGGGCCTGGCGACCAGGAGGGCAGACCAAGTTAGGACCTGCCATCGGTGAGGATCTTCAGGAGCCTGTGGACAGAGGCTCCCAACCAGGAGTAAGCAGTTGTTCTCATCGTTCTTACTGTGACCCCAGGAACTGCAAAAGACCTCTTTTCCCAGAGTATCTCACTAGTCGGCTATGGTCTCTATAACCCCCACCATTATATCCCCCCGCATACTGGAGATTAATCTCACAACCTCAGGCACAGGCATGCTAGACAAATGCTCTACCACTAAGCTACATTCCCCCACCTTTTTTATTTTATTTTGAGACAGGACCTCACTAAGTTGCCCAGGCTTCCCTCAAATCTGTGATCCTCCTGCCTCAGTCTCCCAAGTATCTGAGATTACAAGCATGCACCACTGCACCTGGCCTCAAAGTCATTTCTTTATGTTAAATCAGTGTCTCAAGATTTCCAATAAAAATCGTAACCAATCTTTTTTTGTGTGTGTGGTACTGAGGATGAAACCCAGAGGAATTCTACTCCTGAGCTACCCCCCCCCCGCCCTTTTTTATTTTTTGTTTTGAAGGATGGTCTCGCTAGGCCACCAAAAGTCTCACTACTTCCTGAGACTGTCCTCGAACCTGCAATTCTCCTGTCTCAGCCTCCCAAGTACTGGGATTACAGGCGTGCGCCACCACGCCGGGCCATAACCAATCTTTGAGGGATACTTTACCATTAACTAAGTAGTTTGGGGTCTTGTTTGTTTTGTTATTAGTACTAGGGATTGAACCCAAGGGTGTTCTACCACTGAGCTACACCCTCAGACCTTTTTATATTTTTTAAATTTTTTGTAATACTAGGGATTGAACCCAGAGGCATTCAATCTCTGAGCTACACCCCCAGCCTTGTTTTAGTTTTTTATTTGGAAACAGGGTCTTGCTAGGTTGCTGAGAGCTTCACTAAGTTGCTGAGGCTGACCGTGAACCTACAATCCTCCTAGCTCAGCCTCCCAAGTACCAGGATGACAGGCGTGTGCCACCACACCTGGCTTTTAACTAAATAGTTTGAACACATCATTGCTCTTGATCCTCACAGTTGTGATATCATGACAAAGGGTTAGAACAATGACGCTGAGGACACCGGTGTAGTCATGGTAAGTCTTGAACTTGGATGCCGGGCTTCATTTCTAACTGTTGGGCTCTCTTCATTGCACTGAGGTCACTGCCCGCCTGGGGAGCACATAGCTGGATGGGCGGGAGCACCAGCTGTGGAATCAGAGACCTGGCGAGAATTCTGGTTCTATTCCTTTGTGCCACATCACCTTGGGTGGGTCGCTTTATTTCCCCGAGTCCCCCAGAGGACTGTCGAGAGGGTCAAAGGGCACGACAATCTAAATGCTCCGCACAAGAAGTTCAGTGAAGGGTGAATAGTATCACTGTCTATTCCCACAGCGCCCAGGTTCCCTAAGGTATGGGACATAGGACACGTTTCAGGGGAGAGGATAACAGTTGTCTAGGGAAGTGCGGCGTATGGCATGGGTGGGGTGGGCAGCAGAGCTGGCTGACGTCCGGCAGGTATGTGGGCAGCAGGGGGCCTCAAATGTCAGCTACTGTGTGGTCCCTGGAGGGGCCCAGATCATTATGTTGTATACACTCCATTCACTGTGGTCCATCCACTTACTGCTAATGGTTTGATGATGGCTGGCAGTGGGGGATCATCACAATCCCCATTTTATTTTTTATTGTTTATTTATTTATTTATTGGTACTGAGGATTGAACCCAGGAGCATTCTACCTCTGAGCTCCATCCAACCCCATTTTATTATTATTATTATTATTATTATTATTATTTGGCAGTACCAGGAATTGAACCCAGAGGCATTCTACCTCCGGGCTACACCCCCAGCCCTATTTTTTAGTCTTTATTTTGAAACAGGGTCTCACTAAGTTGCGGAGGACCTCACTAAGTAGCTGAGGCTGGTCTCAGCCTCCCAAGTACTGGGATTACAAGCATGCACCACCACGCCCAGCTTCCCGTTTTATTTTTTATTTTATTTATTTACTTATTTATTTGTGGTACTGAGGATTGAATCCAGGGGTGTTCTATTTCTGAGATACATGCCCCCCCCAGTCCTATTTTATTTTGAAACAGGGTCTCACTAGGTTGTTGAAGGCCTAAGTTGTTGAGGCTGACCTCAAACCTGTGATCCTCCTGCCTCAGCCTCCCAAGTAGTGGGATCACAGGCATGTGCCACCACACCCAGCATCATTTTATTTTATTTTATTATTTTATTTCTGTAGTGCTGGGGATGGATCCCAGAGGCATTCTACCTTTGAGCTACATCCCTAGCCCTATTTTATTTTTTATTTGGAAACAGGGTATCATAAAGTTGCTGAGAGTCTCACTAAGTTGCCAAGGCTGGCTTTTAACCTGCAATCCTCCTATCTCAGCCTCCCAAGTACTGGGATTACAGGCATGCACCACCACGCCCAGCTATTTTTTTTTTAATCTTTTTACTTTTGTGTGGAACTGGGGATTTAACCCAGGGGTTTCTACCTCTGAGCTACACCCCCAGCCCAATTTTATTTTTTGGTAGTAGGGATTGAATTCAGGGGCATGCTACCTTCAAGCTACACCCCCAGCCCTTTTTTAATTTTATTTTTTATTTTGAAACAGGTTCTCACTAAGTTGTTGAGGATGGCCTTACACCTGTGATTCTCCTGTCTCAGGCTCCTAAGTAGTGGAGCCTCAGGCCACCACATCTGGTTCATAATCCCCATTTTATACAGAAACCAAGATTTAGAATGGGAAAACAATCTGCCCAAGGTCATAGCTAATTATATCAGTCATTTAGTCACTCCCTCGTCAGATATTTAGTGAGTCCCTACTGCCTGCAGATGCTGTGCTTTACACTGGACACACTCAGTGACAGAGTGAGAACCAGAAACCAGGGCCAGGACATCCAGCCCTGTGAGTTCAACATTATAAGGCCACTGATCAGCCTTAGGCCAGTGTTACAGGTTCTACTGGTGATGAATGGGAGTTCAATTTGGACAGGGAATACAGACATAACCCTGCATGGACCATCTCTAACCCTTGGGCCTTAATCTACCCCACCCACTGGTTTGAGAGGGGCCACATTGTGACATTTCTCTGCAAGGTGGGCAAAGAACATGCAGAGTAAAGAGATCTTGAACAATCACTATTCTTGGCTCCTTGGGCCCTTCTAGGCATCCACCTTTCTAGAGCCCAATCACAAAAGCCATATATACCACTCCATGGAAAGATGGCTGTTCCTCTCCAATAAGAGGAGCTTGAGGTTCCCCGGGGCCTAGGACCCAGGAATCCTGACTTAAGTCCACAACAGGACTTCAGAGACATTAATGAACTAGAGGACAGATGGGAAGAGACATTCTATCCATCTTTCTCCACTGTCTTGGGACAAAAGAAGTTACTTCCCATCTTCTCTATCAATGCAGATATCTTTCTCCTGAGATGAGAATATCATTTATAGCATGAGGTAATGAGGGCAGATTAAAAGGTGGGAGGAACAGAGAAGAGTAACTTCAGAGCTGTAAATAGGACCATAGAGTAGGGAGGGTATTGCCTGAGTTGATTGTAATTTCCCTAAATCTTATCCCTACATCCATTATCTACCCACCCACCTATCCATCCATCCATCCATCCATCCATCCATCCATCCATCCATTCACCCACCTATTCATCCGCCCACCCATCCATCCACCGATCTATCCACTTACCCATTCATCTATCCATCCATCTGCCCACCTAATCTAATTTACTGGGCATCTAAAAGACAAATGCTGACACCTCCATTTTCCCCCTTTCTCTTCTTTTTCTTTGCAAGTTCCACAGGCAAGAAGAAAGGAGACTTGTTCTAGAGGTCACTTCTCCCACCCGTCTGCCTCTAGGAAAATGCATGCTGACTTTCCCCACAGCTGTGCCTGCCATGAACCACTTTGCTGCCCAGGAGCTTTTATTACGTTTAAGCTGAGGCCCTCCAGCACCATCTCCGCTGCGTTCACCGCCCGCCCCTGAGCCCTCTGCTTCTCCCCTTTGCTGTTCTATTTTTCATTTGCTTCCTTATTCTTGTGGCTCCGGGAAAGAGCTATAGCCTTGGAGTCAGAAAACCTCATTTCAAATTCTAGCTCTGTTACTCACAATTCGATGATCATAGCCTCAAATTCTCAGGGCCTCGGTTTCTTCATCTGTAATATGAATATAATAATCCCCAGTTGCTGTGAGGATCAAATGAGATAATGGATGGGAAGCAGTTTTGTAAACTGTAAATTGCCCTGCTCATGTGACGCTTATCATTAATTCTCCATGTTTCTCTGACACCGAAGAGAGAAGAGCTGGGGAAAGCAGCAGGACTCCAGGTCCAAGTGGGGCCGATGCATTGAATCCTAGCTTTGCCCTCTGGCTCTGCAGGCGACCGTGGGAAAGAAGCCATGGGCCTTGGTTTCCTCATCAGGAAAGGAGGAGTCATTAGCCCGTCTGCCCGCGCCAGCCATAAACAGTGATTGCATACTCTCTATTCCAGAGACGCTGCTGAGCTCACCACCGCCTGTTCCCATTTATTGAGCACACACGATGCAGTGTCCTGGGCGGGATAAACAGACCTATTGAAGGCTGAGGCCTCGCCCTCAGCGAGAGCAGAAAACCTGACCCAGCCTGCCGAGGAGCAGAGCAAGGCTCTCTCGCACACGCATTGCCTTGTCCACTCTGCTCCTGGGTAAGCGACTTGAGTGGAAATGACAGCTGGGCTCCATCTCTGGCATGGGCGACCAACAGCCGGTAGGACCCAACGTGACCAGAAAAAGGAAGAGTGTCCTTGTCATGCCTGGGTCCACTCAGTGGCCGAGGACTGCTGATTTCTGCTCCTCGAGGTCTCTCGCAGCTGTGTCTCCCTCTTGCTGTCCTCCTGGAGGAATGTCCAGCTACCTTTGCAGTAACCTGGGAGCTGCTGCCCATGGCTTTGGCCTTGCGACTCTCCCACCCATTCCACTCCCTGTGTGAGATTAACCTTCCTAAAACACTCATAGGTCTCAGTTTCCTGCTGGGCACTTTCAGTGACTTCCTGTGGCCTAAAGGATAAAGTTCAAACAGCAGCTTTGGAACCAAGCTGACCTGGTCAGAATCCTAGCTTTGCCCTTGATGGGCATGTTTCTTCAATCTCTCTGAGCAACCGTTTTCTCCACTGCAAAAAGAGACCAAGAGTACTTTTTTTTTGTACTGGGGATCGAACCCAGGGATATTCTACCTCTGAGCTACACCCCCAGCCCTTTTTATTTTTTGTTTTGAAACAGGGTCCTGCTAGGTTGCTGAGAGTCTCACTACATTGCTACGGCTGTCCTCGAACCTGCAATCCTCCTGTCTCAGTCTCCCAAGTACTGGGATTACAGGTGTACACCACCATGTCCGGCAGGCCAATAGCACTGATATTATCTTACTGTGTTTTTATTGTGTTTAACTTTAAAATATAGGTAAGGCACTGTGCCTAGCTCAGAGAAGTTATTCAGTGTGTATCAGCTCTTCCTTTTTCCCTCCGTACTACTTCCCTATCCAAGCTCCCCCAGCAAGGGGCAGAGGGGAAGAGTAATTGTGCAGCCACCCTGGGAGTTCTGGGAGACCGATGCTGACAACCAATAATAACATCACATTGATAAGGGCTCGGAGGGCACTGAGAAAAAGGGTTTTGGGATTGAGGATCAGGTTCCTGATCTATCAGGCTTAAAGCCTTGAACCAAAAAGGAAGACAAAGTTTGCCCCTGCACTGGAGCACAGGAGCCCTGGGAAGGCGGAAAATCCCTGTGATAAGAACAGTGGTTCTTGATACATAAGCAAGGCTTTTTGAAGCCAGGCGTGGTGGCACATGCCTGTGATCCCAGTTCTTGGGAGGCTGAGACAGGAGGATCACAGATTTGTGGCCAGCCTCAGCAAATTAGTGAGACCCTCCACAACTTAGTGAGGCCCTGTTCCAAAATAAAAGAATAAAAACAGGGCTAGGGGTGTAGCTTGGAGGTAGAATGCCTCTGGGTTCAATCCCCAGTACCAAAAAAAAAAAAAAAAAAAAACCAAGAAAGTAATATTCGCTGCAGAGCCCCTGCTCCTGCACCAGGAGCCTGGAGACAGCACAAGGACAAGGGCAGCGGCCGAGGCAGAGACCTACAGCAACAAGGACAACAACAGGATGACTTCATTTACTGAGTTATCAAAATTCACAATGTCTGCAAGCTACAATGTCTGCCAAAAAAGACTATGAGTCACCAGGATGCATAGGAAAGAGGGGCCGGGTGGGTGGGATGGGGTGGACAGCATGGCACCATGAGAAAAGCAAGTATTTTGTCAGCACACAGTTTCAAATCCTGACATAGATATGGAGCCTTCAGCTATGTGAGACTCAGCTTCCTTATCTTTAAAAAATGGGAGCTGGGCGTGGTGGCACACGCTTGTAATCCCAGTACTTGGGAGGCTGAGACCGGAGGATCCGGGTTCGCGGCCAGCCTCAGCTACTTAGTGAAGCCTCCGCAACTTAGACCCTGTTTCAAAAAAATTTTAAAAAGAATAAAAAATAGGGCTAAGGGTGTAGCTCAGAGGTAGAATGCCCCTGGGTTCAATCCCGGTACCACCAAAAAAAAAAAAAAAAAAAAAAAAGAGGAATAATGTTAGGCATGGTGGAGCATGCCTGTAATCCAGTATGTACGGAGGCTGAGACAGGAGGATCACAGGTTTGAGGCCAACCTCAGTAATTTAGCAAGAATATGTTTTAAATTAAAAAAAAATTAAGAGACCAAGGGTGTAGCTCGAAGGCAAAATGCCCCTGGGTGCAATCCCCAGTACCAAAAGAATGGGGTAGGGGCTAGTAAGAGCACATGTTTCATAGACTGGCTGGCTTGCTTGTTTTCCTTCCTTCTTTACCCACAACTCCATGGGGTTGATTTTTGTTTTGTTTTTGTGATACTGGGATTTGAACCCAGGAGCATCCTACCTCCGAGCTACACCCCCAGTCCTATTTTATTTTTATTTTGAAACAGGGTCTCACTAAGCTGTTGAGACTATCTTGGGACCTGCAATCCTTCTGTCTTATCCCATGGGATTGCTTTAAGGATTTTTAAACAATCCAATCTGTATAAAACACTTCAGCAATGAATGTTATTATTTTGGCAGCTAAGTTCTTGATTTCCCCCCAAAACTGGAGAAATAAGGGTCACTCTATCTATCTATCTATCTATCTATCTATCTATCTATCTATCTTTCACTGGCCCTGGCAGGAATCCTTCACTTCAGTTTTGATGTTTTTTGGGGGATGCATAACCTGAAGTTCAGGCCTCCCTGCCCTGGTTCCATCTTTTCCCTGGCAGGCCAGACTCACCTGGTCTAGATCCTTGAAACCCTCAGGACCCAAGTCAACTCTCAATGGGCTTTCCTCGACAGTCCTAGTGCCCCGCCATCAGTATTGGACATTGAACCCAAGGGCATTCTACCTTCAAGTTATACCCCAGCCCTTTTAATTTTTTATTTTGAAACAGGGTTTTGCTAAATTGATGAGGGTCTCGCTACATTGCTGAGGCCAGCCTCGAACCTGCAATGCTCCTGTCTCAGCCTCACGAGTACTGGGATTACAGGTGGTGCGCCACCATACCTGGCTCATTCATATCTCCTTTTATTATGTCGGTGATTAATTCTTCAAGGTGCAAGTTTTTATAGCACAGCCTTTTCATAACTCTTCCTACAGTTACTACAAAGTGAGACACATACTTGATGCTAAAGCCATTTATATTTTCAATGGATGAATGAGCTTAGCCTATTAGCATCAGGCTAATGAGATCAGGACTTAGGGTCCAGGAGATAGATGGCTCTCAGAGTACAGGCTACCTGTGCTGCTCTGTGCCATGGTCAATCAGGCATGAGACAGGCAGACATGAGTGAGTCCCCCCACCACCACAGCCAGAATGAAGGCACATTCCTGGGGGGGGGGGCTTTTCTTCCTTCAACTTACTGTTGTCCATGATGCTGGTCTAGTTCAAGGTGGCTGGTGCCTTCAAGAAGGGAAATAACCAAGCTGGGCCTAATGGCACATGCCTATAATCCCAGTACTTTGGAGGCTGAGACAGGAGGATTGCAGGTTCAAAACCAACCTCAGCAACTTAGTGAGACCCTGTTTCAAAATAAAAAATAGAAAAGGGGCTGGGGGTGTAGCTCAGAGGTAAAATGGCCCTGGGCTCAATCCTCAGTACCAAAAAAAAAAAAAAAGAAAGAAAAAGAAATAAAGAAGAAAGAGGAGGAAGAGGAAGAGAAGGAGGAGGAGAATAACCTGGTGAAATCAGACTGAGACCACAATGTAGATGCAGCTACAGAGACTGGGGAAAACCTCAGGTGGGCTAGAATCGAGTTCAACAGAACCCAAGTGCCTTTGGGCTAATGTGAAGGCAGGTGGTGCTGGGTATCAAATCAGCAGAAGAGGGCACAACAAGGACCATCCACGGGGTGGCCAGTGATCTGACGTCCACGAGGGCTGGTGGTCACAGGGAGAGCAGTTCGAATGCAGAAGGGCCCAGCCAAGGGAGCATCCAGCCTGGAGAGGACCCTGAGGCCTGGGCCACAACCGAGTTAGGGGCAAAAGGCACTGACTTGTCCCGTCTGGTTGATAAGGCTTCACGGAAAGGACAAAGGCGCCCTGCAGGCACGCTGCCACGCGGTTCCTGCGTCAGGATGTTTGCCAGCCACTCTCCTGTAAGTATTTGCGGGTCAGGATGGTGTTCCTCACATCTAGGTTCAGAATCACTAGATGAAGAAGAGGAGGCCAGAGGGGACGAATACAGTGGAGCTACTGAATACAAGTCCTGCTTCTCTTCATGGTAATTCAAAACCTAGAGCTCACAAGAAGCCAAGAGAGGTGCCAGAACTTGGGAAGACGGAGGGAGGGAACAAACAGAAGGAATGACTGACAAATCTCCCCGCACTACACAAGAAGAGTGAGGTTCTGTTAGGCTCGTGTACTATGGCAATAGCTGGTAGGTAGAGAAATCCCCTCGTGGTGTGACCTGTCTGCAGAATGACCTTTAGATTTGATACCAGTACCTGCTGGATTCTAAGCCATTTGCTCTTATAGATAAAATCACCCCCAGCTAATTCTCTGATGGTCAGGGTCTAGACAAAAAAGGGTAGAAGCAAAACCCCCAGGTTTCCCTGAGTTTTGAGGCAAGAAAGATAGTTACCTCGGTCTCGGGAATCAGAGGAGGCATGTTGGACAACTCTTCCTCAGGAGACGAAGCCATGGGCCATCTGCTACTCCTTAATCCAGTCTTAGTAACCTGACATCCTTAGGGATCTCCCTGGGGAAAACAGAGCCTGGGGCCCCCCCAAACAGGGCTCCGAAGGTACATTCCTTTGTGTCCAGTCCCACCATGGCCTCACCTGCACTATGGGGACAGTAACATCCACAGGCATGCCCTTTCTCCATCATCTGCACACTCTCACGGCTTATCCTCATGAAGTCGGGCTATATCAAACTCCAAGGACAACTTAAAGAAGAGGAGAAGTCAATAAACGGCTAAGGCATAACAGATATGGGAAGAGAAATTCACTCCTTTTCCTTGGGGCTAGTGAGAAGAGGCTATGTTCCTGTCTTATTGTTGTTTGTGTAATGAATATAGCCTTGGATCCAATTTTAGCCTGGATTTTTTTTTCCAATGCAGTGAAAAGAAACCCAACTGTAACCAGCTAGAGCAAAATCCATGTATGTTAGGATTGGCTACATAAGGAACTCACAGGATGTGGTCAAGACTGATCTCTCTCCAATTCATAGTGGGACCTTTATCTATGTTTGCTTTACTCTCAGGCAGGCAGCGGCAAGATGGCCCCAGTAACTCCAGGTGTATACCTCGCTAGCATCAGTCCTACTGACAGAGTTGAACCTCATTGCCTGGTTTGGGTTACAAGCCTGTTGCTAGAGCTAGATGTGGAGTCAGCTGCTTCCAAACTGTAAGCTCTTAGCATGGGGAAGCAGTGGGTTTTTTAAAAAAAAATATGTGTGTGTGTGTGCGTGTGTGAGTGTGTGTGTGTGTATATATATGTGTATATATATATATATATGTGTGTGTGTATATATATACATATTTATATATATATATATATAATATATAATATAACATATATATATATGTCAGGGTGTTGTTACCAGAAGCAGACAACCAATGGCCCCTATGGATCCTATCTTGAATCGGCACCATCCAATCAATCACTAAAGAACTTTTCAGGGTTAGGTGAAGCATTTAAACAGATGGATGAGCCAGGTGCAGCGGCACAGACCTGTAATCCCAACTACTCTGGAGGGTGAGGCAGGAGAATCCCAAATTCAAGGCCAACCTGGGCAACTTAGCAAGACCTTGTCTCAATATAATTTATTTATGTGTGTGTGTGTGTGTGTGTGTGTGTGTGTGTTACTAAGGATTGAACACAGGGGCATTCTACCTTCAAGCTATACCCCCAGCCCTTTTTATTTTTTGTTTTTTATTTATTTTTTTATTTTTTATTTTATTTATTTATTTATTTATTTATTTATTTATTTTTGCAGTACCAGGGATTGAACCCAGGGGCATTCTACCTCCGAGCTACACCTCCAGCCCTGGTTTTTTTTTTTTAATTCTTTATTTGGAAACAGGATCTCATTAAGTTTCGGAGGACCTCACAAGTTGCTGAGGCTGGCCGCGAATCTGCGATCCTCCTGTATCAGCCTCCCAAGTACTGGGATTACAAGCGTGTGCCACCACGCCCAGCTGTTTATGGGCATTTCAACATTTACTTTATCACAGACTCAAAAACAGGTGAGGGAAAAAAGAGGATCAGTTTCTAGAGAGAGTTATTGACTGAGCTGGGCGTGGTGGCGCACACTTGTAATCCCAGTACTTTGGGAGGCGGAGACCGGAGGATCCAGGTTCGCGGCCAGCCTCAGCTCGCTCGCTCGCTCTCTCTCTCTCTCTCTCCCTGTTTCTCTCTCTCTCTCTCTCTCTCTCTCTCCCTGTTTCTCTCTCTCTCTCTCTCTCTCTC
>PVJS01044531.1:0-16618 GCA_004027185.1 Glis glis
GAGGAGGAGGAGGAGGAGGAGGAAGTGGAGAAGAAGAAGAAGAAGAAGAAGAAGAAGAAGAAGAAGAAGAAAAGGAAGGAAGGAAGGAAGGAAGGAAGGAAGGAAGGAAGGAAAGAATTGAGAGTAAGGGAGGGTGGAATAAGGGATTTTTTTTCAATCACAAGCCTACTATATGCCACCTATTTGACTTTTAAAACTAATATACGTATAAATATAATAGAAAAGAAATTAAGCTGGAAAAAGAAAAACAAAATACAATTGCACACGAGTCTAGGAAGTCGTGTGCTTGGTGTGCGGCTGGGAGCTCCTCCTGGGGACTGGAGTGAAGCTTAACAGAGGAGACACACTGAGCTCTGCGGGGTGGGTGGGACCAGGCCAGCTTCTGTAGCCATCTGAACAGAAAGGATGGCAGAAGTCTGGGGCTGGGGAACAGCCAAGCCTCCTAAAGGAAGAGGTTTAGAGGAAGAAGAGCAGAATGCCCAAGACCAGGTTTGGGAGTAGAAGGAGGAGTCAGTGAACTGAAGAAGGAAAGGAGAGAATTCAGCCCAGAAGACCAACAGGGTTGTTAACAATGTAACAAAGGTGTTAACAATGTAACAAAGGTGTCTATAGATATTAACAAAGCGATTAGCAGAGGGGTGAGCAGTGTCAAACGCTGCCTTGAGGTCAAGAGGACTTATCATAAAAACTGACTATTGCACTTGTCATCTCTTCTAGTTTCAGATGACACCCCCATCTAGAGGATTTTTCCAAAAAGCCATGAGAATAGAAGTCAGCCCCCAGGATTAAGGACCTTGAGACAAGCGAGGGAGGGGTGGAGGCTCTTTGTGTGCAGGGCACACTTCCAGTCACCGAGAGGCTTAGGGTTGCCAGATAAAATACAGGCAATACTTGAGACATACTTAGCTTTAAAAAAAATGTTGTTTAAGCCAGGCGTGGGATGCACACTTGTAATCCCAGTACTTGGGAGGCGGAGACAGGAGGAGCTGGGTTCGCAGCCAGCCTCAGCTACTTAGTGAGGTCCTCCACAACTTAGTGAGACCCTGTTTCAAAATAAAGAATAAAAAATGGGGCTGGGAGTGGAGCTTGGAGGTAGAATGCCCCTGGGTTCAATCCCCAGTACTGCAAAAAAAAAAAAAAAAAAGTTTACCTGGTGTGGCGGCATATGCCTGTAATCCCAGTACTTGGGAGGCTGAGACAGGAGGATCACAGGTTAGAGGTCAGCCTCAACAACTTAATGAGTCACTATTTCAAAATAAAATGAAAAGGGCTGGGGGTATAGCTCAGAGGAATTCTATTTCCCTGATTTCAATTCCCAATATCCCCTCCCCAAAAATTGTTGTTTACCCAAAATCCAAATTTAATTGTGTCTTTATATGTTAGCTCTAGTAAGCCACAGAAGCTGGTGACACCTTTGGTCCATCAAAATCTTGGATTTTTCCTCCCCTTGCAAGCTGAGACTTTGTCTCTCCCACCAGCCCCGGGGCCATGGGGGGAAGGGAGCTACCAGCAGCAAGGTCAGGAGGGTGGCCCTGGGAGACATCCACAGAATTTTTCAACTAGCAGACTTTCAGGTCAAAAACCACATGAAGTCCTTTCTGTAAAGAGATCTGGTTGGGTTCATGTCTCCAGTGGCCCAAGCGGCACGTAGTCCAGGGCCTCCCCGCTTTGCAGACCCTGTCCTCTCCCTGGGAAATGAGGCCCCGTCTTGGGTGGGAACAGTGGGGGATGTTTCTGTCTTCCTTGTATGAATTTTTACCATAAGCATGTGCTACTTTCAAAACCCTTTAAAGGCAATAAAGACATTACCATATTGCAATTGAAATGAGCCTGCGGTGGACCAGATAATCTGTGGGGCACCTCCAAAGCAAGATTCTGCAATTCTAAGCGATTTCCTGTTCTTCATGCGCATAGCCTGTGGGGAACATTCAGTACCCCTTCGGTTTGTTATTTGACTTTTGGTTTGTTGTGGTTTGCTATTTGACTTATTCCCCCAGGGATTCTGAGCCCAGGCACTGACGTCTCCTGCTTGCTGGCCCAGAATGAGCACACAGTCTTGTCACTGTCCCCTGACTCGGAGTTCACGGGGTTTGGCTTGGCTTTGAATGCAGCCCCTGCCCAGAGCTGGGCTCACTCCTGCCCTGGAGGACACCCCAGGACCGGTCCAGGGAAGGAGCTCCAGTGCCGGGTTTCTCAGTGCCTGCAGGACCCACATCAGCGCAGTCCTGGGAGTGTAGGGAGCTTGCGGCTTAACAGATTCTGGAAAGGGGAGGTGTGTCCCCGCAGCCAGGGCCAGCTGTCTTTCGGTACACTAGAACCCTCCCTAGTAAGAGCCAGAGGCTTCCCCAGTCCTAGAGGAGGATAGCCACTGCCCCCAGCCATGCGCAGCAAGTTGGGGGGGTCTGCAGAAGGGTGGGAGTCAGCTCAAGGGTCACCTGGGGACTGAATGGAACCCTAGCTCCACCTCCTACCAGCCTGGTGACCTTGGGCCCAACTGTCCCCAGGATTAAATGAGATAATGAATGCTAAACACCAGGGAACAAATAAGGAGTTTGCAAATAGCAGTTTATCTGTTTAACTTCAGAGAGCCCAGAGGCTGTACTTTGGCCAGAGGGAGGGAGCTTTACATCTGCAATTCCCACAGACCCAGGACTGCTCTGCCCACCCTGGAGGAGTATCCTCCTTGCTTCTGTCCCCCGCGACCAGACCAGCCGCTGGAGCAGCGGTGACCGGTCTCCCAGCTCAGGCGCAGCGGCCTGGCCCACGACCTTGGAGGAACCTGGGAGGAAGCCTCACCAAGCGACAGTACTTTTCCACTGCGCTGCTCGGCCACCTCGCCTGGCTCTGTGCTGTGCGCCAGGCCGGCCCCCTCGGGAGCCCACCCAATCAGGAACCCACCCCGAATCCTACTCTTGGGGCTTAGGATAGGAACATGCCATGGGTGAGGGGCAGCAGGAACCCTGGAAAGAGAGGAGGGGATCTCTGAATGCGCCTTGGGGAGCTAGAAGCCACTAGTGAGGCCAGAGAATGGACACTGGCAAAGACCTCCGAACATTTCAGGGGGTTCCTACTCCTTCGTCGCCCCTCTACCCCCACCCCTCTCGTAATAATGATTAAACCCGTTCCACCGCGCCTGTGCTGGGTCCCGGGCAGCGCGAGCCTGCGCGGGGGGAAGGGAGAGGGGAGGGGACTAGAGCTAGCGGTCCCGCCCGGTGATGTAGACAACCGGGGGAGGTGGAGCCGCGACGCCTGAAGGAGTCCCCACCGCAGCCGCGCTCTCGGTCTACCCCACCGAGCTGCCGCCAGCCCCGGCTCCGGCGACCTCCCTGCCGCCGCAATCTGGGCGGCGGGGACCGCAGGAATCCCCCTTATTCGGGCCAGGGGGGCGTCCACCAGCCCCTGTCCCTCCTAGCTTCCCAGACGGCTGGAGCCACTCCCAGGAGAAGCTCGCTCGGCCGCCGCCCGGGCATCTCGCAGCTGGGCACCGGGAATCTGCGGAGCTAGCTCTGCCTGGCACCGGGCATCTCGGGCACCGACCGTCCCCGGCGCCGCCCAGCCCCTCGCCACTCCGGGGCGGTGGGTTCCTGTGCGTCTTTCCCTCTCCGGGCCGCGGGACAGGACGCCGGTGAGCCTCCCGTGTCCCCAGCCCCTTGAGGGTCCGCCACCGCCGCGATGCTGCCCTGGAGGCGAAACAAATTCGTGCTGGTGGAGGACGAGGCCAAGTGCAAGGCGAAGAGCCTGAGCCCGGGGCTCGCCTACACGTCGCTGCTCTCCAGCTTCCTGCGCTCCTGCCCGGACCTGCTGCCCGACTGGCCGCTGGAGCGCCTGGGCCGCGTGTTCCGCAGCCGGCGCCAGAAAGTGGAGCTCAACAAGGAGGACCCCACCTACACCGTGTGGTACCTGGGCAACGCCGTCACCCTGCACGCCAAGGGCGACGGCTGCACCGACGACGCGGTGGGCAAGATCTGGGCGCGCTGCGGGCCGGGCGGGGGCACCAAGATGAAGCTGACGCTGGGGCCGCACGGCATCCGCATGCAGCCGTGCGAGCGCGGCGCCTCCGGGGGCTCGGGGGGCCGCAGGCCGGCGCACGCCTACCTGCTGCCGCGCATCACCTACTGCGCGGCGGACGGCCGCCACCCGCGCGTCTTCGCCTGGGTCTACCGCCACCAGGCGCGCCATAAGGCCGTGGTGCTGCGCTGCCACGCCGTGCTGCTGGCGCGGGCGCACAAGGCGCGCGCCCTGGCCCGGCTGCTCCGCCAGACCGCGCTGGCGGCCTTCAGCGACTTCAAGCGGCTGCAGCGCCAGAGCGACGCGCGCCACGTGCGCCAGCAGCACCTCCGCGCGGGGGGCGCCGCCGCCTCGGTGCCCCGCGCCCCGCTGCGCCGCCTGCTCAACGCCAAGTGCGCCTACCGGCCGCCGCCGGCCGAGCGCAGCCGCGGGGCGCCGCGCCTCAGCAGCATCCAGGAGGAGGACGAAGAGGAGGAGGAGGACGCCGAGGAGCGCCAGGGAGGAGCCCCGCAGCGCGAGCGGCCCGAGGTGCTCAGCCTGGCCCGGGAGCTGAGGACGTGCAGCCTGCGGGGCGCCCCGGCGCCGCCGCCGCCCGCGCAGCCCCGCCGCTGGAAGGCCGGCCCCAGGGAGCGGGCGGGCCAGGCGCGCTGAGAGCCGGGCGGACCCGCGGCCCCAGCCCCGGCCGCCAGACTGACCGCCTCCCACCCGGCCTGCGCTTGGCTCCCCCGGCCCCCGGCCCTGCCTCCCTCGTGGTCTCTGTTGTCGCCTCGCCCCTCTTCCTGGCTCGGGGTGACACCTGATATGCCCCTGGTTACTGGGGGGGGGTGTTCACCTCTCCCCACACCCGGAGTTTCCCGGGTTTTCCACTGTGGAACTGCCCCCTCGCTTTACACCAAGTCTCTGCCCACGGATCTCCCAGTTCCCACCCAAAACATCCTCTCGGGGAGAGAAGTTGCCAGAAATCCAGGAAAGTAGGTTTGGATCCTGGCCAGGGTAGAGGCAGTGGCCCTACCCGGACCCTCAGGTCCTCCTCCCTGTGATAGGAACCACCCCAGACAGGCATTCTTATAGGGAAAGGGTGGTGTGATGGGAAAGCGAGGCCAGGCCCCGGATGGACACGCAGTGGGTCATACACACCTGGAAGGATTCTGGGCCCTGTGCCTGGCCTCTCTACCCCTTGGAGGACTCCTGGGACTTCACTGCTCTGCTCTGGAGAGGACTGGGAGGGTCTTACCCACGTTCAAAGGACAGGTCGCCGTAACAACTGTGCACCAGGCAGCTGCCCAGGTTCTGCCTTGGCACTCCCACAAGATTCCCCTCCCTGCAGACAGATAAGTGTGGTCCCGCACTAGGTGCCCCTCCACAGGACCAAGATGGGGTCTCCAAAGGAGGTAAGGAGAACCTTCAGCAGGTGCTTGGGAACACAGGTGCCCCAAGCAGAGATGCCCCCAAATCAAGGCTCTCAGGGCAAGTGGGTCATGACAGCAGCTGGATTCGTGTAGCAGGAATGCAGGAGGGTGTGTGAACCCCACAGAGGGAGGAGTCTCCACAAGGCCACAAAAAACCCAAAGATCTATGTATCACCAACTGATCGTTGTAAATAAAGTGGGTCTGCTTTTCCAGCCCTGTCATCACTCCTGTGTTGTATTTGGTGCCAGGCCTGCTGGGGTGAGGTGACCCTCAGAACCCAGAGGGCAGAAGCCCCTTTTAGCAGCCAGAGCCAACTCCCAGGACTGGGGTGGGGGTTGCTGCCAGGGACCTGTTTCTGTACCGCCGGGGAGAGAAGGCGGTAGCATATGCCACGTCTGAAAACCACATGTGCCAAGCCCTGGACAAGCATTGTCTGTCTGTCTCGGCCTCCCACGGTGTCTGTACATTGGGCACTGAGATGCAGGTGTCTCTGGGACACTTGGTAGGGTGGGGGTGCTGGGCTGGGGGCTGCTCGTGAACTGTGTGTTTTTGAGAAGTTTCCTGTGATCTAGACCGTGTGTGCCCCCGCGGGGATGGGAGGAGGGAAGGTCAGAGGAGAGGAGGGTGGGCAGCCCAATTTTCTTTCAAAGGACTGGAGAAATCTGTCCAGACCTTGTGTCAGAGTGAGTCTTGAGCTCAGATGTCTTCTTTATTTCTGTGCTGAGCTGGGCACTGATCCCAGAGTTACCCGGAGCCCACACCAGTGGCCTCTGCCATCGCCAGCGATCAGGATGATTCTGTTTCCCGGAGCTGCGGGGACAGAGGGTACCACCATCACCTCCACCTTGCTGCACACAGAGTCAGGGGGCTTTGAAGGGGAAAGCTGAGGCTGCCTCTGCACCTCAGGGGTGACAAGGGCCCACCAGACAAGGACACCCCGCATGCCCGTTGTCTCCCTTGTCAGCTTGCCAAGGCTGTTGGTGTTTTTCCCGTTTGCAGAGGGAGAGGAAGTGAGATGTCAGCCTCCCCCAGAAACAGGGTCAGGAGCACGTCCTCCTAAACCAGACGCGCACAGCGGATATTTACTGCGTATTTACTTGCGGCAGGCGCTGTGCTCCACACCAGGGTTCCTGGGACCCTCTCACGAGGCTCTGACATTCTCAAGAGATGCACGTAACTAAAGGAGCAGTCACTGGGTCGTAATTCACAGGCCTTCTCCCATCTGCCCTGCTCCTCCACTTTCTCCTGGTGCAGCCTCCAACACATACACACACACACACACACACACACACACACACACACACAAACACGCGCGCGCACAAACACATACACACACACACAGCCTCCCTCCTTTCCTCACTCAAACTGTGCTCTCTAGACCTGGAATCAAAAGGCCTGTAAGAAGAATCACAGGTTTGAGGCCAGCCACAGCAATTTAGCGAGACCTTGTTACAAAATAAAAAGGGGTCAGGCATGGTGGTGCACACCTGTAATCCCAGTACTTGGGAGACTAAGACAGGAGGATTGCAGGTTCAAGGACAGCCTCAGCAACTCAGGGAGACTCTCAGCAACTTAGCGAGACCAGTTTTTTTTTTTTTTTTGGCAGTACCGAGGATCGAACCCAGGGACATTCTACCTCCAGGCTACACCCCCAGCCTATTTTTTATTCTTTATTTTGAAACCAGGTCTCACTAAGTTGCGGAGGGCCTCACTAAGTAGCTGAGGCTGGCCGTGAACCCCGATCCTCCAGTCTCAGCCTCCCAAGTACTGAGATTACAAGCGTGCGCCACCACGCCTGGCTGCCAGACCCGTTTTTAAAACAAAAAATAAAAAAGGGCGGGGGTGTAGCTTGGAGGTAGAATGTCCCTGGGTTCAATCCCCAGTCACACGCACACATACACACACACACACACACACACACACACACACACACACAGCTGTAAGTCATTTTATTGGCTCTATCTCCATTTTCAATGCACACATTGAATGGAGGACCTGGCCCAACAGCCCTCCTCCAGTGGGCTGGGGTGAGACAATCCACCAGGCCAGTCAAGTGTCCCAGGAGCCACACCCACCTCCTCTATGCGCTTCCGGGGACATCCTCCCCTGACCCTAGGTACCGATAGGGAAAAGAACCTGAGCCAGCAGTCAGGCCGCCTGATGCCCCGTGCCTCTTCTCCTCACCTGTAGCATGAAACTGGGAGTGGACTAGACCAATGGTTTTCAAACCACATTCTTTGAGTTCTGTATCTCCCTGAGGTGCCCCAGGAGCTGCTGTGGGGAGCGATGGGAAGGAGGAATGGGAATGCTCCCCCGCCCTGCTTTAACTAGGGCAGTGTGTGTGTTTTCTGCTTGGGGATTCTGTGATTTGAATAATGGGAGTCTATAGTTGTTGTTTTTTTTTAAATCACAGGATGCAACCGGCCGTGGTTTCACATGCTTGTAATCCCAGTACTTGGGAGGCTGAGACAGGAGGATCACAGGTTTGCGGCCAGCCTCAGCAATTTGGTGAGGCCCTCCACAAGTTAGTGAAACCCTGTCTCAAATAAAAGAATAAAATAGGGCTGGGGGTGTAGCTCAGTGGTAGAATGTCCCACAAAAAATAAATCATGGGATACAGTGCTCTCTAAATTCCCCTGCAGCCCTGAGGCTCGGAGGCCGCTGGCTGACTCCCTGAGATGTATCACTGGAACACTTCAGGGATTCTCCAGCGTGGCAAGGAGGGTGAGAAGTGGGTACCCAGGGAGGCCGGCAGCTCAGGGTCAGGACTCTCCTGGGTCAGGACTTCCATCTCTCTTGATCCCACTCCAGAGGAGCCAGGCTGTGACTGATGTGGCAGGCCACAGCACATGCTCACAGGCAGCTGGACCCCCCAGCTCTCCTACTCCCCACTGCTGGTCTCCCACACCGCACCCTGCCCTGCGGATGCTCCCTTGTTGCCCAGAGATCACCAGGCCTTCCCACCTCCGGGCCTTTGCTCATGCCATTCACAGTACCTGGAATGCCCTTCCCCGTGGCTATGCATTCACAATCCTACCCGTCCTTCAAGGCCCAGCTCCAGTTCCTGGAAACTGTTCTTAATGCATACCCCTCCTTCACTCCTGCCAAATCTGGGGGTGATCTCTCCCCTCAAACTCACACGGGACTGGGCTTTTCCCACGGTCCTCATGACGCTCCACCCTGAACCACTCCTGTCTTCCTCTCCCACTGACCCACCTTCGATCCCCCGCCTCCTTCGGGACCTGGCCCACAGGAGGGCAGGGAGTCGGTGCTCCGCAATCATCTGTTGAATGGATATGAATGAAGGAGCCAGATGGAAGAGCCACCGTGGGCCAGGAAACCAAGTGGGTGGAGCAGCGTTCCCTCTGCCAAGCTTCTGCCTGGAGATGCTGAAGAGCTGTCCTCAGGCGCCCTGCTCAGACAGGCGGCTGTTCTTAGGGAGGAGATCAGCAGCGAGGAGAAGAGGCCAGGGAAGGGAATAGAGCCCTGAGCCTCAGGACTGGGCGCTCGCTCACTCTCTCTCTCTCTCTCTCTCTCTCTCTCTCTCTCTCTGGGCTAGTCCAGCCCCCAGTGCAGAGCCTGCTCTCCTGATGCAGAGGAGCTCTTGGCATGACCAGCCACCTCCAGACACCCTGGCTGGGACTGCGCTCAGGGGGAGGTGGGAGGACTTCCAGACAGATGCAGTCTCTACTTTAACACACAGGCGGTCAAACACAGGCTTTGGGGTCACACACGCTGCTGCCTGATCGCTGTGTACATTTGGAAAGGTTCCTTAGGGCTCCTGCAGCCTTGGCTTCCCATGTGTGAAAACAGGGGTAGGTGAGATGACAACTTAGGCAGTGAGAGGGTGATGCAAGGCGTGGCGTTTGGATAGTTTACTTAGTGGTAGCTGCTGCAGTTTTGATTGTTGTTATCATTTTACCTGGAGGTCTCCTAAGACAGATATGGAATGAGGAGATGAGATGCCTGGTCTTTGAAACACCAAATACATTGTTTGTTCATGCCCTAGGGGGACTACTATCCACCTCAAGTCCCCTTCATCTCATCAAACCAGGTGAGAAGATGCAACTACAAGCCAGGCCTGGTGGTGCACACCTGTAATCCCAGTACTTGAGAGACAGGAGGATCGCAGGTTCGAAGCCAGCCTCGACAACTTAGCGAGACCCTGTTTCCAAATAAGAAATAAAATATTGGGGTATAACTTGAAGGTAGACTGCCTTTGGGTTCAATCCCTAGTACCACAAAAATAAATAAATAAATAAATAAATAAATACTAAAAAGAGCTGGGGGTGTAGTTCAGAGGTAGAATGCCCCTGAGTTCAATTCCCAGTACCACCAAAAAAAAAAAAAAAAAAAAAAAAGGAAAGAAAGAAAGAAAAAGAAGTAACAAGCCGGGCGTGGTGGCGCACGCTTGTAATCCCAGTACTTGGGAGGCGGAGACCGGAGGATCCGGGTTCGCGGCCAGCCTCAGCTACTTAGTGAGGCCCTCCGCAACTTCGTGAGACCCAGTTTCAAAATAAAGGATAAAAAATAGGGCCGGGGGGGTAGCTCGGAGGTAGAATGCCCCTGGGTTCAATCCCTGGTACCACAAAAAAAAAAGAAGTAACAACAGCTTGCCTTATGAATAACTGGTCTCTAATTATTCAATATACATAAACCCGATCCCTTTCACAGTAGATGGGATTCAATATCTTCTGCTTCTTCTGTATCTTTTTTGCCTTAGCTTCCAGCACAATGCCCGGCACACAGTAAACACTCAGAGGTGAATGAATGAATGAATGAACAAGTGAATGATTAGCTGCTGCGGGCACACAACGCTTCCCAGCCCAGGTCTCTGGATAGCTGGGATGCCATTCCTTTCTAAGTCAAGGGTCAGCTTCCCTTCCTGGTCCCCGGTCACTCTTAACTACAGGTTAAGGACAAAGGAAGATGCTGCTGGCCAAGGTCAAGGACACCCGGAAAGGACTGAGGGCCAGCGTGCAGCTCTGGCCAGTCTTGGGTCAGACCTGGCCTCTCGCCTCTTGCTGCACTCTGGCCTGTCCTCAGAGCACATGTGGGCTTGTTGGCTGATCCTGAGTCCCTGAGCTGCCTCACCTCTTTAGGATCAGGAGGTTAAGGGTGGGGGTGCCACAAGGATAGGAGGGGAAGCTGGAGTCCAGGCCATCCTAAAGGAGACCCCAGCTGGGAAGCTTGGGCCAACACTGCTGCATGCTGGGAACACGGGACAGAAAATACCATAGGAGTCAGGTATGGTGATGCATACCTGTGATCCCAGCACTTGGGAGGCTGAGACCAGAGGATCACAGCTTTGAGGCCAGCCTCGGCAACCTCGTGAGGCCTTTTGCAACTTAGTGAGACCTTGTTTCCAAATAAAAAATAAAATAGGGCTGGGGATGTAGCTCAGAGGTACAATGTCTCTGGGTTCAGTCCCCAGTACCATAAAAAAATAAAAGGGCTGGGGGTGTAGCTCAGAGGTAGAATGCCCTTGGATTCAATCCTCAGTACAAAGAAAGAAAGAAAGAGAGAGAGAGAGAGAGAGAGAAAGATAGAGAGAGAGAGAATGAGAGAGAGAGAGAGAGAGAGAGAGAGAGAGAGAAAGAAAGAAAGAAAGAGAAGAAGGAAGGAAGGAAGGAAAGAAGGAAGGAAGGAAGGAAGGAAGGAAGGAAGGAAGGAAGGACCATAGGAGTCGGGCTGTAATGGCAAATTGCCTGCCCAACATCCACCTGTCCCTCCTTCCTCGTGTGGACTGCTTCCTCTTCCTTCCAGGTCCACAATAAAGTCTCTGTGTAGGTCATGTGACAGTGTCCTGGCCAATAGAATTGTGCGGGCCACTCTCAGGCTAGCATCATGAAAAAACATGGCCATCACTGTATCCCCCTGCCTGTCTGCTGGATGTCATCACCTTGGGTGTCCTCGACGCTCCGTGTTGAGGATGACAGAGCCTCTACCAGCCCTGCGCCTGCCACCCAGAGAAGCAGAAGTAAAATGTGATGGTGTTGGGTCGCAGCACACCCATCAGGTGCAGGCTGGGGTGTTCACTGCAGCACGGAGCTCACCTTGACCTACACGGTCTCCTTGTAACCCACCACCACTCTCTGCGCTCAGACTCTGCGGTTCTAATGGATCTGACTCCACATGGGCTCCAGAGAACGAAATACAATGCATTCCTGACTAATCAGGATACCCCCATCTTCTTACCACAGATAGGGGTTCGGGAAAGAGCATGTGTCATAGTCAGAGCTGGTGGGACTTAGTTCTGGGACTTTCGTGGAAACTGTTGGGAAAAGAGATGCATGCTTTCTGCTGGAGTTGCTGAGAGGGTGGGAGCTATGTCTAGTGCTGCTGGCAGCCATCTTCCCACCATGAGGAGAGAGAGCCTGAAAAAGAGAGCAACATAGCGAAAAGCCAAACAGGAGACAGAAAGCAAGACCAAGTCCCTGGCGTTGCTTAAGCCCCTGGATCCCACCAAGCCTGCCAAGTCTGGAGTCTTTGGTTCCTTGAAGCAGTAAATTATGTGTGTGTGTGTGTGTGTGTGTGTGTGTGTGTGTGTGTGTGTGTTGCTGGGGATTAAACCCAGGAGCATTCCACCTCCGAGTTACACCCCCAGCTCTATTTTTTTTTTAAATAGGGTCTCATTAAGTTGCTGAGGATCTTACTAAATTGCTAAGCCTGGCCTTGAAACCGCAATCCTCCTGTCTCAGCCTCCCAGGTACTGGGATTACAGGCGTGAGCCATCACACCTGGCAGTAAATTGTACTTTTTGCTTAGGCCAGTGAGAGTTGGGCTTTCTGTTCCTTGTGTCTGGGAGAGCCCGGGCGCCACCATTGTTGTTCTCATCAGACGCCAGTTCTGGACCAGGAAGATTGCCGACGGGCTTCAGGGTCTGTCGCAGCGTCTGACTGTAGAACATCCAGCCTGCTCGTGGGATCCAGAAGTCCCAGCCCGGCCCTTCCTCTCTCTCTCTGGGGCCACCTGGTCTTCCATGCCCACCCTTACATACCTTCCAGGCTCCCGTCTGTGAACTGGCTTCCCTCTGGTCCACGGCCCCAGTCCCTCTGTGCCTTAGATGCGTGGAGATTGGTGGGTGGCTCTGACGCGGACTCCACACGCCTCTTCAGTGGGTCGCACCGTCTCTGGCCTTTGCGCAGGTGCTAGAGTGCGAGGCTGATTGGCGGTCACCCTGTGGTCACAGCTCGAGTCCACCCGGTCTGCTCAGCTGCCACTGGGGAGAGAGCTCACAGGGTATGAACATGGCCTACTGAGCCAGTCTCTCAGGGGACCTTCGAGGGGGAGGGCACTTCCAGCAATGGGTGTCAGGCTGAGCAGGCCGATCTTGGGTCCTATGCCCGGGACTGCCTTTCTTCATTCTGGGACATGGGCTACTCAGCTGCTCCGGTTTTCTCTGGCCTAGGAAGGTAATACCCCCAGCACAGCCTTCCAGCCTCAAGGTTTATTCTTGAGGGGCCATTCAAATGGGACGAAATACCAAAGGCTTTGAGAAGCACCCTTTTTTGAGATCCCTTACAACCAGGGGCAGGGGGCTTCCTACTGACTCTAAGAGGAACCGCTGCATGAAGGGCTCCGGTCTGCAGGACAGAGCCCGCTGCAAAGGAAACGAGCCCAGACGGGGCACAGGAGGGTAAAAATAGACATCTGCAGGGGTTACCTGGAGGGGAGAATGAGAGGACCCGAAGATGGCCTGCGACTCCAGCCAGCTCCCTCATCCCGACTCACCCCCATGATGGGCTTGCAGGGTGGGCGTGTGCATCCCTCAGAGTAATGGCCTAGGAGGCCCCAAAGGGCCTGCAGCCCAGCTGCCTCTGAAGCCCAGAAGCAAGAAAGGCTGGGCCCTGCGGCGCCTGTGATCTCGCATCCCACAGGGACAGGAGAATGGGATCATTCCGCAGCCTTTGAAATAGGAATGGGGATGCCGGGAGGGGAGCGGACATTCCTAGAGAAGATCAAAGTGGACACTCCCATTGCTCTCTACCTCACTTGTCCCCAGAGAGCACACGCTCAGATCTTACATCACATCAACTGTTCCAACATTGCATTGATATGCAGCATCAGACAGGGGGTGGGCTGGGGGAGTCTCCAGTCTTCTCGGGGGCGGCACAGAGCACACGCCCACCATGGGGTCAAGCTTGCCCAGGACACACTGGATGCTGCCAGTGGGGAGAGACGTCAGCAAGGATGCCTCCCCTGCCGCTAGACTCCTGAGAGGTGCATTAAAGTCCTCTCCCAAGATTGTAAAGGCAGTGAGCTTTTATTTGCAGCCAGTGAAACAGCAAATAAGGAAGAACAAATGTATCCCATTTCACAGCCTTTCTCCTTTCCCGTTCCCCATACTCCTGGGAAACATGTTGCAGCCTGGGCTTCTCCTCCCCCGCCATTCTCGGGAGCACGGACACAGACAGGTGCACGGACACCTCAGACAGGTTTTGTTGTTTATTTTCACAAAATGGAGTCATTTTCTAACACGTTATTTAGCAACTAACTGTATTCTCACTTACATCGTGCACACCCTCCAGCTCAGCAAATTTAAATCCGGTTCAATCTTTTTTTTTTTTTTTTTTTTTTTTGCGGTACCGGGGATTGAACTCAGGGCAATCTACCTCCAAGCTACACCCCTAGCCCTATTTTTTTATTCTTTATTTTTGAAACAGGGTCTCACTAAGTTGCTGAGGCTGGCCGTGAACCTGCGATCCTTCTGATTCAGCCTCCCAAGTACTGGGATTACAAGCGTGCGCCACCACGCCCGGCTTGCTTCATTGTTTAAACAGCTGCACCATGTATGCGACCATTCCCTGTTAATGTATGCTCAGGTTGTCTCTGTTTTTAAAAGTGTCTAGTAAGGGCCAGTTGTATGCACATCACCAGACCACACTTCTTGCAAGAAGGACTAAAAACACATAGAGCATACCAATGGTGTGGGCTGAAAATAAATAGCAACAAGAGGAATTTGCATGAATTCCTGATACCAGCATGGACTCCACCAGAAGGGTCGTGGCCCTTGGTTTGTAGATAAGAAGGGGAGCTTGTCCGAGGACGCCCAGCTTGCTCCTGGAGAAGCTGGGCAGAATTTAGGTTCTCTGGCTCCTAGACTGATGTTTGGTCCCCTATGCAAAAGCTGCTAAAATAAGAATACAAAATGGGTCTAGATAGGCTTATTTAAATTTAGAACCAGGCCGTGGTGACACAGGCCCGTGATCCCAGTACTTGGGAGGCTGAGATGAGACGATCGCAGGTTCAAAGGCAGCCTCAGCAACTTAACGAGACCCTGTTTCCAAATAAAAAATAAAATAGGGCTGGGCGTGTAGCTCAGAGGTAGAATGCCTCTGGGTTGAGTTCCCAGCTCCATTAATTAATTAATTAATTAATTAATTAATTTAGAGATGCCCAAAATTCAGGTGTCTGTGAGGAGCTGGTATGCACGCAGATCCTACAGGGAGATAATGGCAAGAAGACGGGACCTCTTGTTATGTTCTTCTGTCTGTTGTCCTTGCCAGTCATGTTTTATTTTTTATTCTTTTATTTTTTGTGGCACTGGGGATTAAACCCATGGGCATGCTACCTCCGAGCTACACCCCCAGCCCTATTTTATTTTTATTTTGAAACAGGGTCTTGCTAGGTTGATGAGGATCTCACTACTTGCTGAGGCTGGCCTCGAACCTGCGATCCTCTTATCTCAGCCTCCCAAGTACTGGGATTATAAGTGTGCACCACCACGCCCGGCACCAGTCATGGTTTGTTGTTTTTCTTTGCGGTACCAAGGATTGAACAAAGGGGCATTCTACCTCTAGGCTACACCCCCAGGCCTATTTTTTATTCTTTATTTTTGAAACAGGGTCTCACTAAGTTGTGGAGGACTCACTAAGTAGCTGAGGCTGGCCGTGAACCCAGATCCTCCAGTCAACCTCCCAAGTACTGGGATTATAAGCGTGCACCACCATGCCCAGCTACCAGTCATTCATGTTTTTTTTTTTTCGGTACCGGGGATTGAACCTAGGGGTATTCTACCTCCAAGCTACACCCCCAGCCCTATTTTTTACCCTTTATATTGAAACCGGGTCTCACGAAGTTGCAGAGGGCCTCACTAAGTAGCTGAGGCTGGCCGTGAACCCAGATCCTCCGGTCTCCGCCTCCCAAGTACTGGGATTACAAGTGTGCGCCACCACGCCCTGCCTCATGTTTTTAATTCATTTCTGCCACAGGGCCTTTGCACTCATCATTTCCTCTGCCAGGGCGGAACTACCCTCAGATTTCTGCCCAGCTGCCTCCTTCTCACACCCAGATCTCAACTCAAATATCGCTCCTGTTTCCACTGTCCCCAGCTCAAAGTGTCACAGCACCTCATCACCCAAAATGACGTTGCTCACACACTTGTCTACTGTTTCATCAGCTCTCCCCATAAGAGTAGAAACTCCATGAGGTGGACAGCTCACCCACTGAGGACAGTGTGTGGCACATAGTAGGTGCTTAATAAAGATCTGAACCGACGGAGCCCGAGTCTCCTGACTGCTAGTCCAGTGTGGCTGCTTCCACCCAGGAGGCATCTTTGCTACATCAGGGCTGCAGAGGCCTGTGGCCCTGGCTCCTAGCCTCCATAGAGGTTGGGAGAGAGGCCCAGCCCCTGCAGGATTCAAAGGCTGCAGGTTTCGACAAGCCAGGGTGATATTTCCCCATCCTCAAAGCCAGAACCAAACCCCCCGGGGCCTCCCAGCCGCCCTCAGCTCACTCCCCCCGCTGCCTCAGCCGTCCCCTCCGCCCGCTCCACATCCCCATGAGATGGAAGCCAGAGCTCAGAGCGGTCTCTCCTGTCCCCTCCTGCCCTGAGCCCCCTCTTCTCCTCGATTTGTGCCCGGCTGCCCTTCCTCCTGCCCACAGGCATCCCTGGTGCTGTGCCAAGGAGGGGGACGGGTAGGGAGAGGGACCTGGGAACCTTCTCCTTCTGGAGCGCCGGTTGGCCATTCTCGGTCACCCATACATTGGGAGACCTTGGCCAGGTCCCTTTATCTCTCTGGACTCGGCACCTCTTGAAAACGGGGGACTGGAGGTGCAGAAGTTGATGGCTCTAAGCCGGGCATGGTGGCGCACACTTGTAATCCCAGTACTTTGGGAAGCGGAGACCAGAGGATCCGGGTTTGCGGCCAGCCTCAGCGCTCTCTCTCTCTCTCTCTCTCTCTCTCTCTCTCTCTCT
>PVJS01044532.1:0-16610 GCA_004027185.1 Glis glis
TCTCTCTCTCTCTCTCTCTCTCTCTCCCTCCCTCCCTCCCTCCCTCCCTTCCTCCCTCCCTCCCTGAGGCCCTCTGCAACTTCGTGAGACCTGGTTTCAAAATAAAGCATAAAAAAATAGGGCCAGGGGTGTAGCGCGGAGGTAGAACGCCCCTGGGTTCAATCCCCGGTACCGCAATAAATAAATAAATAAATAAATAAATAAATAAATAAAAAAAAATAAAAATAGTGCCAAATATTCCCAAGGATGTAAAGAAATCGGCTCTCTCGTACATTGCTGATACAGTAGAAAATGGTACAGCCACTCCAGAAAATAATTTGGCAGTTCTTTTTAGAGTTAAGCATACACTTATCATACATCCCAAAAAACACACTCCTGAACATTTACATCTGAGAAATGGAAATTATGGTCAAAAAAGAAAAAAGCCCTATACATAACTGTTCATAGCAGCTGTATTTAAAACTAAGGCCAGAAAACAACCAAAATGTCCTACAATATTTGAATGGTTATGCAACTGTGGACACCCATTCCGTGGAATACTACTCATCAACAAAAAAGAATGAAGCATTGATACATGCAACAAGCTGGCTGGATCTGAAGCATATTATGTTCTGTGTGGAGGGGAGCCAATCTCAAAAGATCACACATTGTATGATTCCATATATGTAACATTCTCAATATGACAAAATTATAGAGATGAAGAACAAACCAGGATTGCTGGGGTGGATGGATGGTAGAGAAAGGGAAGGGTGGCTATGTAAATGCACCACAGTTCACCTCTCATTGATAGAAGTTGAAGATACTGGCAATTGTCCACCATCAAAAAGGCTTCAAAAACTATTCTGTGCTCCCATTCTTGAATAGAGGACTGCATGTCATTGAATGAATAGTTTCCACTTCCAGTCATCCCACTTCCACCAAAAACATAATTATGGCTACCAAAGAAACTCCACTGACAATGTGCCATGTACAACTTAATAACCCACCACAATTCAGCCTATTTTAGGCTTCCTATTGAGTTTGGACAGGGGCTTTAACACAATATCATCTATTTTAGGGATGTGTAGTCCTCTAATATCTATGTATAAATACCTTTTTAAAATTCAAGAATAGACAAAAGGTGCTCTCATTTCAAACAAATCTCGGATATAAAATCCTGAACACAAACATATAATTTAGTAAATCTATCACATGTTCCTTGTTGGATTTTTAAAAAGAAGACATTTTCCTGATACAAAATGACTTTATGCATAGGTAACTTCTCTGAAAGACCTCTATTATTTAGTAAAAAATACAGTAAACGTGTTAAGAACCATAAAAGTCACAATTCAAAATAGAAACAGATAGCTGGGTTAGCATGAAAGCCAATTTTGAACTTCCCACCCCCCCCAAAAAAAATAGTCATTCAACTAGTGTTTGTTCCTGTAGTCCTTGGGATAGTTTTCTATTCCATTTATTATAAAATGTTTTCAGTTTCTTACCAAAATATGTACTATTCCTTTCACACATTTCATGCTAAGTTTAAATGATGAAATCTATGATTCCTGCTTGACCTAAATATTTTCTTAATCTAATTTATGAGTGAATGAGTACATTTAAATGAATTCATGCTTTAATGATACAGCTGTATTAAATCATCTGCTAAAATTCTCTGCTGAAAATGAATACTTCAGTCATCATTTCATTCCGTAGGTTTTCTGTTATCTGTTCTCAAGGGAATACAAGGAGTTCTGCTTCCTCTTCCTAGAGAATCACTTTCAGTAACTACAGCCAGATTCTAAACAATAAATGATTATGTCAGATGCTTAGATATATTCTGTTTTAGTGACCCAGACTGTCAAATTCCTGGTCATCGGCTCACCCTCTGCTCAGCCCTTTCCACACCCAGATCACCCACAGAGACAGATCGCCTCCATATGCTACTCCACACCTGCCATTTTCAATTCCAAGATGGCACAAAGATCTCTGGAGAAAGAGAAGATAACCTTAGTCTTTGACATGGTCTACACCTGCAACTGTTTCTAAATCAAACTGATCAAACTGCTTCTGAATCTCTCTCTCTCTCTCTCTCTCTCACTCTCACTCTCACTCTCTCTCTCTCTCTCACTCTCACTCTCACTCTCACTCAGAAATTTGGGCTGCCTATTCTGCTCCCAATAATTCGACCATCTGTTAAAAAAGGTCAATGTTCTTGTCCCCTACACTTCAGAGAGGGAAAAGTGAAAAATTAAGCATGGCTCATCACATAGTGTGGTAGAATGGGGTAGAGTCGGAAGACCTGGACTCCAAGGCCAGCTCTACCATGGCTAGAGGGTGAAGGCTGCAGCCTCTTCTCTTCCAGGCTCACCGCTTCCTCCTCCAACCTGATGGCCCAGTCAGCTCAAGCGCCCTCTCTCAAGTCAAGCCAGCTCCTTGGGCCACTCCTTTCCTGCTGTTGGCTGCTAATTCCACTAGCTGTTCTGACGCCAGCCCCTAAGTAGCCTTCCCTGGGAAGGGATGCCTGAGGACCTCCTGTGGTTTCAGAAGCATCCTCAGTGGGTCTTCATCCAACCCCTCATCACAATTATCACACATTATCTCCTTTGTGATGGTATGATTCCTTCCCTGCTAGTGATTCTCAAGGACAGGACAGCCTGTTTTCTCATTCTTTAAAAACCCTGATCCCAGAGGTAGACTAACTATTGAATGAAACCCCACGGCTCTTGGTTTATGGGGCTTCTTCCAGATCCCGGGGGCACCCTATGCAATATGCTCAGTCATTTTCTTCCAGCGCACAACAATAAGATACTCTTTAAAGAGGGATAGAGCTTGACCTATCCCTGGGGCCATTCACCATCAGAGGAACAACAACAACAACATGGGATATTGGGAAATTAGCTCAAAGAAAGGAAGAAAGGGAGGGAGGGAAGAAGGGAGGAAGGGAGGAAGAAAGGAGGGAGGGAGGGGAGAAAAGAAAGAAAAAGAGGAAAAAGAAAAAGAGGGAGGGAGGAAGGGAGGGAGGGAAGGAAGGAAGGAAGGAAGGAAGGAAGGAAGGAAGGAAATGCAACATGGCTTGCAAGAAAAAAATCTTTCCTGAGTTAAGGGATTCTTCATGAATCTTCTCTTAGAGAAAGTAAGTTTTTTACTCCCTGTGATTTTAACAGAACTTCCTCACTATTAAATTCTAGTTCCCAGCTAGCAATTGTCTACCTCACAAGAACCTGCATAAATTTTATATATATTCTTTATAGTAACTGAAAATATTAAGTCTCAAATATCTGCTGTTTTGTTGCTTACAAGTTTAATAAAAAGAGACACTAGACCAAATAATATAACAACAAAGTTCCATCAAAACTTTAAGTGGGGTGTCAAGAGCACTTTGCTGAGGGTGTGACATTCGAGCTGAAACCTGCATGGTAAGATTTTGATTATACAAAATGGGAGGGAGCAAGAATGTGCCAGGTAGAGGAAATGGAACATACAAAGGTCCTGGGGTAGGAAGAAACCTGGCATTCATGAGGAACTAGGAGAAGAAAGGACGAATGAGCTTCTGGTGCAAGGGGTCTCTCCAATCCCACATACAGGACCAACTGCCATCTTTAATTATCATCAACCATTTGTGGATTGTACCCTCTCCTTATTGGCCTCAGCCACTGCCGGGAACACTCCTATAAAGGGCCAGAGAGCAGGCTTGCCTTCCCTAAACGACTCTAGAAATTCAATCAACAAACATTTGAAAGGCTACAGTGCACTGGACACCATAGATATTACAATGTAATGATAGGTAACAATCTGTGTTCAGGTGGGTTGGGTTGTCACCAAGGATATTCTGGACTGAGAATCAGAATATGCGGAGCACAAATGGAGTTCCATCCTAATGCAGCTGGGTGGCCACGCCTCCCTCGGCTCTGTGCCAATCGCAGGTCCTGGCTCAGAATGAACGAATGTGGTGACGAAAACAGCACCATTCAATCTCTTATGAATAAGTAGAAAATAATAATTCCCACCTCATGGGGCTCTCACAAAAACTAAATAAGAACCCATTTAAGAGTATACTGGCCGGGCGTGGTGGCGCACGCTTGTAATCCTAGTACTTGGGAGGCTGAGACCAGAGGATCCGGGTTCGCAGCCAGCCTCAGCTACTTAGTGAGGCCCTCCCCAACTTAGTGAGACCCTGTTTCAAAATAAAGAATAAAAAATAGGGCTGGGGTGTAGCTTGGAGGTTAAATGCCCCTGGGTTCAATCCCCAGTACCACAAAAAAAGAGTATACTGAAGCATTTGGCATGTAACAGGTATATTTAAAATGTTTGTTTATTATGCTGTTTCAATGGACCCAAGTTTCTATTTTGATCCAAATAACTTGCCCTACTTAAATGTGAATGCTAATATTTATGGCATTTTAATTTTTTATTTTTCTATTGTTTTTAAAGCAGGGAGCTGTTATTCTCTCTGAGTTGCCTCGCCTTTGGAATGCCCAGCCTTTGGGGCCACCATGCTTACATGGTAATATATTTTTATTATCTATATCCAAGACACCAGGGGGTGGAAATATGTCCTGATTGTTGCTAACATTCCCTGGAGGAGGGAGGCAGCTTCCACATAGTAACCTAACCCATAAAGTGGACCCAAGCCTTAGAAAACTGCCAACAAGATACCAAATGCACAGCTGGCCAGGGGCAGAGCCTCAGTAAGACATTACATCCCATTTCTATCTTGGGGATATTCCTGGTTATGGAATTAGAGCAGCTTAGGCAAAGTTCTGGACATTAGAGAATGAAGACAGTCCCTCAGGCAGAGAGAGGACTTCTCTGATTAAAACAGAGAAAAAGTATGGCTGCAAAGTGAGAGATGAATGCAGGGAAGAACCAATATTTGAGGGGAACAATAAGCGCTCACAAAGTTTAAGGAAATGGAACTCCGAAGGGACTAAAGGCACCCCCTTCAAAACCCAAAGGTGAATTAGGATAATGCAGAGGAGGGAAGGGACATCCCTGAGCATCAGCAGGTCCTGATGACTGAAGATAAAGGATGGAGAAATTAGGAACACGCAGGCTTAACGTGAGATGCCTGGCAGAATGGCGTATGGTAATAGAAATCGGGAAGCTGGAAAGAGGGCTCCTTTGGAGAATTTGAAATGTTTTCAAAAATATAACTGCCTGGATTTGAAGTTGAGGCTGGATAACTGAGTGGCTACAGCACACAGGCCAGCTGGGCAAAGGTCAAGGCAGGAGGGCCACGTGTGGGAGTGTCAAAGGAGGAGTCCCGGTAGAAACAACAAGAATAGATGAGCCAGCCCAGGAGGAGTGGAGGAGGAGAGGGCCCTGGGGAAAACCCACGCAGGAGAGGGAAGCACAGCAGGGTTCGTGGAATCCAAAGATACACCTTTTCAGCATAAATCAGATCACAAAACTCCCCTGCAGACCCCCCATGACTTCTCATGCTTTACCTGGCAACCCTAGCCGGCCACCACCAGGCCCCGCCCCCTCTGACCTGCCGCCTCTCTTCTCCCTCGTAAAGCACTGGACACACTGGCCTGTTGTTACCACCCAAATACATGAAATCATTCCCACTTTCAGGGTCTTGTGCTTTCTGATCCCTCTACTAGGAGGCTCTCAGGGATCTCCGACCCCTCTACCTAATGACACGTACACACACCATTCTCTCCCACAGCACAGTGTCGTGTTGTCCGCACACACACCACTACCAGAAACGCTCGCTTCTGTTGTTTACCTCACTGCTCTTGTGGCACATGGCACTAAATGGCGACTTAAGAAAAAGTCACCTTAAAGAAGAAAAGAATTAGTGACCTAAGATCAATTTTGATAAAAAATAACAGGGTTAAAGCCACACTGCATCAAGTTATAGAGAGGAAAAGGCAGCAAGAGCTTAGAAAACTTCAAACACGCACACCCTGGCGGGGGAGGAGGAACCGTCGATAAGGCCATGTAGCTACAATCACACCTTCTGGAGGAGCTTTCTAGACTGTGGAATAAAACATTTCAACGGGATGATCACATCTTATTTCTTCTGCTGAGGGTCCTTCCAGCAAAAACTCTTAACTCAAGGCCTAAAATCCTTGCTTAGATGGTAATATATATTTTAAAACAAAAATGTCAAATATTTCAAGTTCTTTATTAAAATTACACAGTTGCACATTACCCAAAAGTGTGGGGGCTGTCGCTGAAACATGGCAAGTGAGGCAACATGAGACTTGAAGAACACTTGGTACTTATTTACCCACAGAACCTCAAGCACACACCCACAAGGAATTCCTTCAAAGATGAGTGCTGGGGCTAATTCTTCCTGCAGTCTCAGGCCTTCTCTGAGGAGCAGAGCCATGACCTGCCACTATGCTGAGAAGAAAGGGCACTGTTTCTTTTGGAATTTGGAAGGGGATGAAATTAGTAAAGGGTTTATATAAAGTTTCTAAATCAAAGCTTTTGCTAGAGTCTGAGGAGTGGTTTTTTCCCTCTGGTCCTGCCAGAGCTACCGAGCACTCTGGTGCAGCAGCTAAGGAGCTCAAGACATTATGGGAATTGACATCTGTGGCTACTGGCCAAGGCAGGGTAAGATAGTCACACGGTCCTCTTTGCTCTATGGTTAGAACACGCTGTTTTGGAATTTGCTTGCCCACTCAGAAGGCAAACAGGCCAGCAGGCAAAGAGATAAAAGCAAGGCCACACAGGGAGAAGAGGGCAAAGTCAAGTCAGGAGAAAGGAAGAGCCATCAAAGAGAGCCAACTTCAGCAAGTGTGGCTTGAACAGGCTAGAGACACCTCCCAGGTAGCAATTAGACATAGGTAATGTTACTATAATTCACTAAAAAGAAACTTGCACAAAGCAAACATGTGATCCAGAAGTTGATTTCAGGCAGAAGCCCTCGTAATTCAACTTTCTACACCACAATTAGTTGTATGACTTGTGTGTGTGTGTGTGTGTGTGTGTGTGTGTGTGTGTGTGTTACTGAGGATTGAACCCAGGAGTATTCAACCTCCGAGCTGCACCCCCAGACCTTTTAATTTTTTGTTTTGAAACAGGGTCTCACTAGGTTGCTGAGGCTGTCCTTGAACCTGTGATCCTCCAGTTTCAGTCTCCCAAGTACTGGGATTATAAGCACACACCACCACATCTGGCTGTATGACTCTTTTTTTTGGGGGGGGGCGGTGCTGGGGATTGAACCCAGGGGCATTCTACCTCCAACCTACACCCCCAGCACTGTTTTTTATTCTTTTATTTTTGAAACAGGGTCTCACTAAGTTGTGGAAGGCCTCACTAAGCAGCTGAGGCTGGCTGCGAACCTGCGATCCTCCTGTCTCAGCCTCCCAAGTACTGGGATTACAAGCGTGTGCCACCATACCCAGCTGTATGACATATTTTAAAAGACACCCTCACCCACACACTCTGACCCCTGAGCTAATGAAATTTCTAACTTGAGCTGGGGAGCTTGATGGGGAAAAGGATGGTCAGTTATTGGGCCCAGGCTGCTGTGAGCAAATGAGCTAGAAGGTCAGGACTCACCTAGACTGGTTAGTTAGCAGCAATATCCTCTCGTGGGACAAAAAAAGTGAGGAAAGTAAGATGCTCTAACTTAAGGCCCAGGAAGTGGCGCCATTGTTCATGATGGAAAGCTCAAAGGGAAACTGCAGGACAGGAAAGGCCACAGTGATTCCCTGGAGTACCTGGCCACTGAGAAAATGGGTCAGGGTGATAGAGCAACAGGGGAAGGTTGTTTAAATCAACCGGTGAAGGTACAAAAACTCCAGGGACTAAGATTCTGAGCTGACGGTCCAGAAAGGCTAGTCCCAGGCAGTCCCTCAGGGGATACAGAGCCACAAATAGAGAAGGGGCAGCTCTGGAGGACAGGATTTCCTCCAGCAGGAACCAGAAGCCAGTGGGAATCTGCAGGAGTCCGGAAGGAGATGTCTGCCAGGTGAGCACAGAACAAAGCCACATAGTCACTCACTGCCTCAATAGGAAGCTGCTTCCCTGGGCTAGGAAATGGCCCTGGGACTCTAAAAGAGTGCATCCCGACAACCTGAGACCTGTCCTTGGGGCCCCTCCAGAAGGCTGGGACCAAGGGGGGTATGCCCAACCAAGTATTCAAGGAAACACACCAAGACCCAGAAAACAGGAAGGATTCAATGGGGGAGGATTTAGCTCAGCCACCTAAAGTATGGATCAGGCCTCCAAAGATTAGATGACACCTCCAATTAATACACACAGTGAGCCAGCAGCAACCAACATCCTTGGGGGACCAAACAGAGCAGGCCACTATGACTCAGAGTAAAAGAATAATATAAACATAACATGCTAAGGGATTAGGGAAGCAACTTCGATCCCACTGGCAACAAGCTACTGAAACAAAAATTCCACTGCCCAGTTATACAATTTGCAGCCTCCAGAGAAAGAAATGATTCTACTCTCCTCAGTCAGTTGCTGCAGGTCACACATCCACATGACATGTCAGAAGCGCAGAAGAGAGCAAGAGCCTGCATGCAAGGCTCACAGATGTGCCACTGCAGAGGTCATAAAAATCTCCATGGATTAGATGCTCACATCGACCAGAACTTGAGGAACAGAAGAGGTGAAGCACCGTGGCAAAAAAATAAATAAATAAAAAGTTTAAAACAAGCAAGAGAATTTCTTTTTTTTTTAGTAAACTTAATCAACATACAAAATTTAACATACTAACTTGCTTTATACAATAAAAAGGAGAAGATAATCCCCAATTTCACAAATATCAGTTATTAAAGCTAAAAAACTAGACATATCAAGCCAGGCATGGTGGTGCCTGCCTGTAATCCCAGTACTTGAGAGGTAGAGATAGGAGGATCACAGGTTCAAGGACAGCCTTAGCAATGTAGTGAGACTCTCAGCCACCCAGCAAGACACTGTTAAAAAAAAAAAAACACCTAGATATAAAATACTTCTGAAAGTTGCTGAATAAAATGTGAACTAATTTGAAACATCCTTCATCCAGCAATTCCACTCCTGGGACTCTATCGCAAGAGATGAAGGTATTAGTACATAAGGACATATGGACAAGGATGTCTAGTGAAAAAACTGTTCATGGTTGTCAAGAACCCAACGATCAACAGGGAAGTACCTTGATCAATTGAAAAAGAATAAATTAGGGTTATGCCTGGTGACTTGGATGAGTTTATTGGTGTTGTTGAGTTGGAAAATATGCAAAAGTCCACATTAAAAGATTATTCTATTAAAGCTTTATCTCTGTGTGTGTAGATGTGATTAGATAAGTATAGAAAAACATGGAAATAGCCGGGCATGGTGGCCCATACTTGTAATCCCAGTACTTGGGAGGCTGAGACCGGAGGATCTAGGTTCGCAGCCATCAGCTACTTAGGCCCTCCGTAACTTAGTGAGACCCTGTTTCAAAATAAAGAAAAAAAAATAGGGCTGGGGGTGTAACTCCGAGCCCTGGGGTTCAATCCCCAGTACCACAAAAAAAAAAAAAACAGAAAAACATGGAAATGTTTGCACAGAGTCGGTGGTTCTCAAACTTTACCACTAATCAGAATCACTTGAGTCGGGCAGGGTGGTGTGCATCTATAATCCCTACTACTCAGGAGGCTGAGGTGGGCGGATCATGAGTTTGGGATAGCATGGGCAACATAGCAAGACCTACCTAAAAAGGGAAAAAAATTAAAAAGAAAAAAGAAGCCCTTGAAGGTTTGATTATCAAGATACAGATTGCCCGTTCCCACCTACAGAGTGTCTGATTCAGAAGGTCTGGGGTGAGGCCTGAGAATATGCATTTCTAGCAAGTTTCCAGGGGATGCTGATACTGTGGAGAACACTGTAGTAGATAACTCTCTTCAGTAAGTTGCCTGGCAGGACAGAGGGGGAGGAATGAAATGAGGGGAGGGGTTCTGTGGGTCTGTCCAAGATAATAATAATAACAGCTTTTCTGCATGATTCTATTTATGGAACATTGTATGTGTGTGTGTGTGTGTATATACATTTGAAAAACAAATTCCTGAAAGGACTGTCACTAAAATACTAATGAAAGTTTTGGGGTTGTTTTGTTGTTGTTGGGGTTCTTATTTGTGTGTTTGTGTGTGTGTGTGTGTGTGTGTGTGTGTGTGTGTGTTACTAGGGATTGAACCCAAAGGTATTCTATCTCTGAGTCACACCCTCAACTCTATTTTATTTTTTATTTTGAAACAGGATCTCACTAAATTGCTGAGGCTGTCCTCGAACCTGTGATCCTTCTGTCTTAGCCTCCCAAGTACTGGAATTATAGGCATGTGCCACCACACCCAGCTCTAATGTAAGTTCTTTCAGAAGCAGAACATCAAGAAATCTTTATCTTTATAATTTTACTCATTATTATATTCTTTATAATTAATAAGTATTATTTAAGTAATCATTTTACTAAGACCATTTTTTATTGAGAAAAAAGGGGGAATCCTTGGAACCAACAATTTCTCAAGGAAGGGCTTTTCTCTTTTATTCATAGCACTAAGTGGATATTTTAGGAAGAATAACATTAAATTATACTTTAAATAAAAATGAAAACATAATTAACATAAAAAGGAAGCTCTTTAGGTAGGTAAATAGGTAGAACATGTAGTTGTTTTATAACTTTCTTGGATTCACAAAAATTTAGAGAAAACATAATATAGCAAGTAATCAAAAAATATTCACCTTCAAAAACACACAATTGACCTGTGAATGTAAAATCTCTTCCTCTTTCAAAATTCAAAGAAATAAAACTAAAAATTTTTCAATGAAATATACAATAAGCAAAATCTCTTGTCTTAAGTTATCCTTGTATTACAGCTTCCTATCAACTTTCCTATTCAGACTAGAAAATAAAAATAAGACTAAAAGCAATAAGCTAAAATCAAACAAAATAGAGGCAACTTTATGACATCTGGTTTGGGACTTTTAAGTGCCCAAGTGATATTAATTAAAGAGTTTTAATCCAGAAAATAAACATCTTGGTTCTGTTACACCAATTCTAATTTACACTTTTTCAGGCTTTCACACTTCTCCTGAGCTTTGCTACCACATCTCTTTGCCAGGTTAACACACACTTTCTACAATCCGTTGACTATTCAATATGAAAATTAAGCCTAGCCCTCAACTCAGACTGCAGGGCTCTGCTATTTTTTCCACTAGGAACAAACAGTCTAGCCTTGCAGAGCTGCTCCTTTAGGATCCCTTCAAACACAGACACAGGAAGTTGCTCTGAGGCTGCAAATTGGATTTACAATGCTCACATCCCGAAATCCTGCAAATCAATATTATCAAACTCACTGCTGCCTGTCTCGCCAACCCTTAGGTCTTCTCTGATCTTATTATAGTCAGTGTTTTTCTTTTCCTGCAATAGCAGCTCAGTGGACTGCCGTGGTTTACTGCATTTTTAAAACTAGAGTCTGTGGCTGAATTCAGGAACATTCCTACATCCCCAAGACTAAAACAGAGTCTCCTTCCTAATGATAAGCAAACAGAAATGAGCCAAAAAATTCTATAGCACAAGAGACACATATTAGAGACTCCACCACCTTTTGAAACAGATCCCTGGGAGGACAAAGAAGTGATTTTAAGTTCTTCCTCTGTGTTCACAAGAAAATACAAAAGATATCTCTATAAAAGTGTGGGCATAAGAAAATGCTGCATAGAAACTAAAAATTATAGAAGCTAAAGTTGTGCTGCTAGGCAGAAGAAAAACTAGACATGACAAAAACATAAGTAGAGAACAAAGATAAAAACACATTTCCAGAATTCAACCTCCATCCCCCAAAAGACAAAATAGTACAACACTACTCAAAAGAAGAAATACAAATGGCCAATAGATATGAAAAAAAACATTCAACATCATTAGCAATCAGGGAAGTGCAACTCAAAACTACAGAGAGTCTCTCTAACTCCAGTTAGAATGGCCACCATCAAGAATAAAACAATAGTAAATGCTGGAGAGGATGTAGAGACATAGGAACTCTTATACACTATTAGTGGAATTGTAGATTAATAGAACCACTGTGGAGATCAGTACGGAGGTTCCTCAAAAGACTAGGAATAGAACCACCATATGACCCAGCTATACTACTTCTCAGTACCTTTCCAAAAGAATTAAAGTCAGAATACTACAGTGATACATCATCTATGCTCACAGCATCACAATTCACAACAGCCGAATTATGGAACCAACCTAGGTGTTTGAATGGATATGAAAATGTGGTATATACACACAATAGAAATTATATTCGGCCATAAAGAAGAACAAAACTATGTCACTTGCAGGAAAATGGATGTAACTAGAGAATATTATGCTAAGTGAGATCAGCCAGTCTCAGAAAGTCAAGGGTTATATGTTTTCTCTCATATATGGAAGCTAGAGAGAAAATAGGAAACAAAAGGAACTTCAGATAAATGAGGAGAGAGACCAACCTCTGAATATTAATTATTCTAAAAGGAAAAAGCAATAGTGGAAGACACAGAAGAAGAAAATTTTTAAGAAGAAAATTGAACGTTTTCTTCATGGATCCAAGCAAAACACATGGGGAATAACGAAGATTTAAATCCATTTTATATGTATATATAAAATATATATGTCTAAAGACATCTCTCTATCACCTTTAGGAAGGGTTCTCTATAGTGACCCCAAAATAGAAAGAGAGACATTTTAAATATAAGAATTTAAGAATTCAGTCCAAACTGGTTATACTCAAAAAAATTTTTAAAAATCACTCCCAAGACCCATCTGAATGAGGTGCTCTTTTCTGAGAAGGTAGATAGAATTAATGAATGGGATAGCATTAAATTAAAAAGCTTTTCATTTTATTCTAATCAGTATATTTCAATAATTAGAAATGTGTGCGTGTGTATGTGTGTGTGTTTATTAGGCTCATTTAAATCTCTTCTCTCCTTAGGTTTTGTGTATTGACTCTTCCCCTAATCTGGTCCTAATCTAGTAGGTCTGTGGTCAAAATAGCTACACCAGGATGTCAATCAATGACAAGGTTTTATATCATGACTACATTGGGGGACTGGTCTCTTTTAAGGTTGGGGAGCTGGTTGGGATGAGTATAGCTAAGGAAGAGGAAGGCACATGCGCATGAGTGTGCACGCACACACACACACACACACACACACACACACACACACACACACGTTACAGGAAGACTTGGGAGTACTTTACAATTTAACCTTAGGCCAGTCTTTTTTATCTTTAATTATGGCTGAGCCTTCAAATCACAATTTAGAGAGAGAGAGAACTACAGACTACTGGGTAACCCAGAAGGCAGCATTTTTACTATTCTGAAATCCATTTATTTTATTATCTTATCTTCCTCTGGGGAATAGAGTGGTCTGTGTCGTGGGCGTGGAAGGGAGAGAGAAACAGTAGTTGTGAGTGGGGCAGGGGGTGTGGGAGGGAGTCTACACCGGTGGTAGTGTGGGAGTGGATGAATATATTTTCATCACTTTAGGCTTCTGGTTAAATTTGTTCCAGTTCCCCAATATTTTGTTCTGAATCACGGTTCCCCCACACATCCCCACCTACCTGCCCAGGCCCAGGCCCCCCGACACTGCTCCTTCCCAAGGAAAGGGAAAGGATAGACCCTCTACCATTTTGTGTGTGAGGAGAAAATCAGTTTACTCCACTGTTACACTCAGGAACTATTCTCAAGAATGGAATCCTCCTTCATCAACCCAGAAGGCATATCTAACAAGGAATCTAACGAGGCATCTCTGTCCCCCAACCCTCATTTCTTCTGTAACATGTCCCAGCACTGTGCCCTTTCAATTCTTATTCCGAACTTTTAGCTGACACAATACTCCTCAAACCATCCCCCAAGAAAGACACACACAAAAACATTTTTTACTATTATCAGGAAACAGTAATAAATTATCATAAAATAATATGTTCAAAAATCACCCACATAGCCAGGTGTGGTGGTGCACACTTGTAATCCCAGTACTTGGGAGGCTGAGATAGGAGGATCACAGTTTCGTGGCCAGCCTCAGCAACTTGGGAGGCCTTCTGCAACCTAATGAGACCCTGTTTCAAAATAAAGAGTAAAATAGGGTTGGGGGTGTAGCTTGGAGGCATAACACCCCTGGGTTCAATCCTCAGTACCACACACAAACACACAAAAAAAAACACCCATATAATGCTTGGCGTGGTGAAGCTCACCTGTAATCCCAGTACTTGGGAGGCTGAGATAGGAGGATTTCAGGTTCACAGCCAGCCTCGGCAACTTAGTTAGGCCCTCCACAACTTAATGAGATGCTGTTTCAAAATAAAAAATAAAATAGGGCTTGGGGTGTATCTCTGAGGTAGAATGCCCCTGAGTTCAATCCCCAGTACCATAAAAAAAATTTTAACCCATATAAGTGCACTGAGTGCTTCTAACTTCAGAAAATATATGGTTAAAAAAATTACTCCAAGGGAAATATAATTAAAACCCAGACTTTGGAAACAGGAGCCAACCAGTTTTAAAAGGTTCCATGCAAACACTTGAACTAGACAGTAATGCTCAGTGTGTTGTTTTTAAAAAGGCTCAACTCAATAGCAAGCAAAACATTTCTCCCCACTTAAGAAAGGGCCACTTGGACCCGAAGCCTAGTCCTTAGGGACTTACGTAAAGAGGTACTTCGCTGCAGCTCAACTCCATGGCTTCTGCATCTGCAACAGAAACAAAAAAGCAGTTACCTCTGGAGGCCCCTGGAACCAGCCAACAGAGCTCCCCTCGGCCACTATCCAGTTATCGACATCAGCTCATCAGGAAAACTGAAGAGACATTATCAAAGAATAAAGGAAGGCTGGGGGTATAGCTCAGTGGTGGAGCACTTGCCTAGCACATGGAAGGACCCGCGTTCCACCCCCAGCATCACGAAAAAAGAAAAGAAAAAAGTAAAAAAAATACAGGAATTAGGTGATATCTATATAAAATATCTTCCCTCAGACGACAGTATGGTGGCCCCTCATAAACTTAAGCATGCAATTCCATATGATACAGCTATTTTACCTCTAGGTAGATACTGTAAAGAACTGAAAGCAGGGACTCAAATAGCTATTGGACACCCACGTTCATAGCCACACCCATTATGTTGTGAGATTAGCCAATCACAAAAAGAGAAGGGTCATATGTTGTCATTAATATGCACAACCTAGGGAGTAGTGGGGACACAAAAGGGACTCCAGATGATAGTGGAGAACCCTCAGTGGAGCCAGGGAAGTGGTATAAGGGAAGGGGAAGGACATGAAAGAAGTGTATCAATGGAATTACTATCATAAACAATGTGCACATGTGAGAATATACCAACGTCATTCTCAGTACTCCATATGGGGGGGGAGGCTGGGGGGACATTAAGAGCTGTGTGCATGTATGTTAATATCAAATTGATATTCATTGTGATATGAGACTACAATGCACCAATAAAAGCATGTTTAAAAAAATAGCCAAAAGGGAGAGACAACCCTAATGTCCACCAATTAATCAATGAATGGGTAATCAAAATGTAGTATACATATGCAACAGAATATTATTCAGCTTTGGAAAGGAATAAAATTCTAATACATGCTACAACATGGATGATCCTTAAAGACATTATGCTAAGTGAAATAAGCCAGTCACAAAAGGACAAATACTGTATAATTCTTATATGAAGTACTAGATAGTCAAATCCATAGAAACAGGAAGTGGAATAGAGGTTACCAGGGGCTGGGGTTGTTGTTTGGGTGCAGAGTTTCCATTTGAAAAGATAAAACACCCTGGAGATGGATGGTGGTGCTGCCTGCACAGCAATGTGAAGGCCGTTCAACCCGACATGCAGAAAGGTCCAAGTGGTAAACCCCATGCAGAATAGTAAGTTTAATGGTAGTGCATGGAATCTTTATATGAAGCAAAATAAAAAATAACTTGAATTTAAATACATATGTATCTGTACCCGCCCACCTTTGTTCTTGTACAATAGTTCCTATACACAAGGAAAGCCTGATGCCTCCGACATTAGCCCACTGATTGCTCTCAGAATAGGGAGCAATAGTTCAGAGAGCCAAGGACAGACAACAGAAGCACCTTGAAAGCTCTGCCTTAGGTCATTGCTTGACCCAGAGGCTACTCCAAGGTCAGAAGCTACTTTTGTCCAGATGAGGCAGAAGACACAGGGACAAGATCTTCTATTTCCTCTCTTACACAGATGCCAGAGAGTTCAGCCACATGACCATGGTGGGTAAAACAACCCACTGTGTTAACATACCAACTTCTTTGCCAATCGCAGGCACCTACATCTGCCTCTGCATGGGACTTGTCCCTTTAAAAAGAGCACATGAAAGTGTCTACCAACAGATGGACAAACAAAATGCGGTATATACATGCAATGGAATATTATTTCTCCCTAAAAAGGAATAAAATGCCGGGCATGGTGGCGCACGCTTGTAATCCCAGTACTTTGGGAGGCGGAGACCAGAGAATCCGGGTTCGCAGCCAGCCTCAGCTCGCTCTCTCTCTCTCTCTCTCTCTCGCTCTCTCTCTCTCTCTCTACTTAGTGAGGCCCTCCGCAACTTCGTGAGACCCGGTTTCAAAATAAAGTATAAAAAATAGGGCCGGGGGTGTAGCGCGGAGGTAGAACGCCCCTGGGTTCAATCCCCGGTACCA
>PVJS01044533.1:0-16613 GCA_004027185.1 Glis glis
GCCTCAGCTCTCTCTCTCTCTCTCTCTCTCTCTCTCTCTCTCTCTCTCCTTAGTGAGGCCTCTGCAACTTCGTGAGACCCAGTTTCAAAATAAAGTATAAAAAAAATAGGTCCAGGGGTGTAGCGCGGAGGTAGAACGCCCCTGTGTTCAATCCCCGGTACCACACACACACAAAAAAAATGGAAAGAGGACCTGAATGGACGTTTCTCAAAAGAAGACATACAAATGGCCAATAGGGAGCTGGGTGTGGTGGCGCACACCTGTAATAATCCCAGTACTTGGGAGGCTGAGACAGGAGGTTCACAGGTTTGAAGCCAGCCTCAGCAACTTAGTGAGGCTCTCAGCAACTTAGCAAGACCCTGTTTCCAAATAAAAAATACAATAGGGCTGGGGGTGTAGCTTGAAGTTAGAATGCTCCTGGGTTCAATCCCCAGCAAAACAGACCCACACACACACACACACACACACACACACACACACACACACAAATGGCCAATAGGTATATGAAAAATGCTCAAAAATCACCAGAGCATTGAAATCATCAGAGAAATGAAAATCAAAATCATCAGAGAAATGAAAATCAAAATCATAGTTATATATGACTTCACACTGTCAGAATGGCCTATTAAAATGATGAAAGATGTGTTGGAGAGGATGTGGAGAAAAGTGAACCCCTACACACTGTTGATGGGAATGGAAATTAGTACAGCCATTATGGAAAACAGGACCGAGGTTCCTCAAAATAATTAAAAATAGAGCAACCATAGAGTCTGGCAATCCTACTACTGAGTATACACCCAAAGAATATGAAATCAATATGTCCAAAAGACATCTACACTCCCATGTTCATTTATGAGTCTTCTTCCAGTGAAGAACAGGGTTTTATTTGCCTGTATGTTTTGTTTATTTGCCTCTTTGTGTGTAGTAATTCTTTATTTGCAAATTCTTAAACTTTATTGATGAATTTATCTGTTATTGACTCATCCCATTAGAAACCATGTGCATGCAACATCTTTTTTTCAACCACTGTCCTCAAGCTGGAACAGACTTTGCCTAATTTATTCCAGCAATTGTTACTAAAGCGCAAGATATGAAGTGAAAACCGGCTGTGTGTATTTCTGTTATGTCATGAATTATTAAAATACGATTAGCTGATTACTTCTGGCACAGCTCTAACTTCAGTTACTGCGGGTTTAAACCGCTGGCAACATTTCTGCCTGCGCCCCATGCAAACCCTCCTCCCTTACATGGGAAACAGAACCTGCTGTTATTTCCACTGGACACTGGGTGTCAGTAATTTAGCCTGGAGACTTGAGGAAGGAAGGAAGGTGGAGGAGGCGACCACAGATGCAGGGACACAGTTTAAATTTTACTGTAAGAGGAGCTGACTGAGGGAGGGGACACTGCAGTTCTGGAAGAGGGTGGAGGGGGTGCTTAAAACAAGAAAACACAGAGGTCACCCAGGAGTTGGGCTGCATTTTCTCTCCCTCAGTAATCTCTCCCCCACCACCTTTGTTTCTTTTTGTCTGAGTCCCACAGCCATGTGACTCTTTTGGGCAAGAAGCAACAAGTTGCAGGCTGAAGGTGCCTCTATGTCTTCTTGGAAAGGGAGGAGGGCAGAGGGCTTGTGTATCTCTTGCCTGGACTTTATCTGCCACCTGATGACTTTCTTTAATATAATGGGGACTCATTAGGAACCAGGGTTTGGGGCCTGTCCAACAAGCCCTCCCCCTGCACTGAACACTCCCCCAGTAAATGCCTGGCAGCCAAGCTCTGGATCCCTGGCCCAGTGCCCACCCTGGCCTTTCCCTTTTATTGCCCTAAGGGCTGTGTGTTGTGAGTAAAATCACTGGGCAACCAAGTGCCTCCTGAAGAGCCCCATGTGCTCTAGCAACTACTGATCATTCTGGCCAAAACTGTAGGAAAAGGAGGCTATCAGGCTAAGGGGTGGGGGCAAGCCCAGCCTTCATCTTAGGCTCTTACAATGAATCAGGTTCTCTCCAAAGAGTGTCATGTTGGGATATTCTGTGGACAGGTAGATGCCACCTCACCTCTGCTCAGGTGCAAGTCGGTAGCTCCTCCCTGTTAAATGCACATCTGAATGCCTAAGTGAGTTTTGCAATAAAAAAGCTATCACTGTGAACAGGTGGGAGAGCAGTGAAAGAGCTGGTTCACTTGCTACTGTTTTTGCTGCTGGCCCAGGGATATGAAACAAACAAATGTGAAAGTATTTTCCTTCTATCAGGAAAGATTCTAAACTGAGGCCAGGCTTTGCATCGAGTACTGGGGTTTTGTGGTTTCCGGAACCTGTAGTACTTAAAGTACTTTCTCTTGCTAACTGCTTCCCCTCCAGGCCATAAAAGCTCTCTACTTTACTTTTCTTTTTTCTTCCTTTTTTTTTTAAACCTCCAAGCTTCCTTCAGGAGTTGCTACACCTTCAGATTGAGACATCCTTCCTCATTTGCAAACCTCAGCTGTGTCTGGGGGCAGGGCTGCCACAGAGCTGCCAGGAGCAGAAAGTCTTCCAAGAAAAAGTCCCACATCAGACTGGAAACCGGAGGCAGATCCATCCTGTGATGTGACCGGCACCAGAAGGTTCCTGCCCCAAAGGACATCTAGGACCAAAGCTGACACATTTTCTCTACTTGGTAAGTTTTGTGTGGTTTAGTGCCTAAAGCATGTGTGAGAATAGGTGTGATTGAGTTCAACTTCCTCGTACTTGAAGGGCTGGTGGATTCAGGTCTGTGGTCTGGGAGGAGGGGGGTCCAATTGGAACTCCAGTCACATGTCACTTACAGCTGTGGGGCTGCGATGGGGATGGTCCTTCAGGCATTTGGAACAGGCTTGATTTTGGAATGCAAAGGATCTGATTGCTTCTTGGCAGCTTCCCTTCCCCCAATTACATTTGGCTTAGTGTGGTCTTCAAATTACTTTGCAATCCCTAAACTGATCCAGAAAGTAGACAGAGGGGACAGACAGAATACTGTCTAAAACCAGACGGGGGGTGGGGGAAGGAAGGTTCTGGCTAGATTTTTGAAATGTGTCCTGAATAATCCACATCCCAGCCCAAAGAAAGGTGACTGCATATTATTCTTTGGCCCTTCATTAAACCCCAAATGCTGACTGCTGAGTATAGTGTGATTCATTAAAATAATGAATCACATTAAGGTCATTTGCATACTTTCTATCATTTTGCTCCCTTGGTGAAGCTCAAGAAGAGATACTATAGGTATTTTTACTTGATTTGATTAAAAACACGAGATTTCTCAGAATGAATATATAGTCGGTTCAAAGGATTTAGAAATCTTCCAGTATTTTTCATTGCATCAGTAAACAAGTGCCTTGATGATTTGAGTCCCAGTTCCTCCTAAAGTGGTCATTGGGCTGGAACAAAACTAGTGGTCTCCCTTTTGTTACTTAAAAGAGAAGTTTCTGCATGAAACTAGATACTTTGAACCAGATGAAGAACAGAATGGTGACCCTCCTCAACAGAATGCTAAAGTCTAAACAGAATTCATTATTTATATGAGAATATATTTACAAGTTATTATGTATTTCAGCCACTTATTAGGTCAAGTTAAAATGCAATAAACTGTAGAATTTTAAAACCTCTCAGCAAAAGGGTTTCAGGTAGCAGGTATCATTAGTCAGCTTTCCCCTGCAGGGACTGTGATTCTGAATCAGTTGAAATTAACTTTCTGCACTCTCTTTTATAGAACTAGAATTATTTTTCTTTGTGTGTGTACACTGGGATGGTAAACCTAGATCTGGGGCAACCTCTCCCACTAACTAGCAAGGAGGTTGGACAAATCACACCCAACATCTCGACGCTTCCATTTCCCCTGCCTGTCTGATGAGAGTACTGGCACCAGTATTATCACAGCTTGTTTCTCTCTGGCTTTTAGGGTCCTAGTTCTAAGTCACTTTTATTCCCAAGATCAATGCATGCAATCACTTGCAGAGCTACTTTCTCATTTACCAAATGGGGCTAGAGAGATTGGGTGACAAATTTGAGTTTATAAAATAAAGAAAAAGGAAAAACAACAACAACAAAAGACAAAATGCATACCCATTACTGAAGTAGAATTATCTCAAAATGGATTTAGCTATGCCACACACAAGTTGAGTCCCAGATAAAATCCACAACTCTGAAGAGGAGAAATACAATGGATAATTAGGAAGGAAAACACGCACGTGTGCGCGCGCACACACACACACACACACACACACACACATACACAGAAAGAGAGATCAGTTGATGGTATGAAATAAAAAGAAAATTATCCCACCAGATAGGAAGCTGCCCAAATCCAAGAGCTGTTTTACAGATAGACAAAACAATTCCCTCCCACCAAAATGAAGAAGCAAAATAATAGTTAAGCATAAAATAAATATTTTATGTGTTCTTTAGTTTGCCAAAGAAATCCCTCTGGCCAGAAAAAACATTTTTTTTTTTTTTTTTTGCGGTACCGGGGATTGAACGCAGGGGCGTTCTACCTCCGCGCTACGCCCCCGGCCCTATTTTTTTATGCTTTATTTTTGAAACCGGGTCTCACGAAGTTGCGGAGGGCCTCACTAGGTAGAGAGAGAGAGACAGGGAGAGAGAAAGAGAGAGAGAGAGGAGAGAGAGAGAGATAAATCGCGCGCGCGCGCCCATGCGCGCTGAGGTTGGCTGCGAACCCGGATCCTCTGGTCTCCGCCTCCCAAAGTACTGGGATTACAAGCGTGCGCCACCACGCCTGGCTAGAAAAAACATTATTTTATATAGCTAAGAGTACCTACTTTTACTTTTCTTCAGAAAAACACATTGGCTTGTCAACTAACTAAATTGTCAAGATGTTTCAACTGGGCTCAATTCTAACAAATCAGGTGGATTAAGTTAAAAAATAGATTTCGGCAAATCATACTTGTGTTATGAGCCTATGGTTTTCAGAATTTGCTTTTAACTACCGATCACACTTGATTTTTTTTTTTTTTTTGCAGAACTGGAGATTGAACCCAGGGGCATTTTACCTCTGGGCTATACCCCTAGCCCTATTTTTTATTCTTTATTTTGAAACAGGGTCTCACTAAGTTGCAGAGGGCCTCACTAAGTAGCTGAGGTTGGCTGCGAACCTGCGATCCTCCTGTCTCAGCCTCCCAAGTACTGGGATTACAAGCATGTACCACCACGGCCAGCTATTTTTTTCTTTTTAAATTGTCACCGTTTTTGCCCCAGTAAAGCTTTAAATAAGTCAAGAAAAGTTAAACTGGGAAATTATCTTCCAATCCCACCTTGTTTTTGTTCGGATCACCATTCACATCTACCATAAAGCTAAGAAGGAGATGGTGATGAAGAGAGATGACCTGCCAAGTTCCAGCATAGATACCCAAATAATTAAACTTCATCAACACCCAAGTCTTTCCAGTTCTTCCACATACCCCAGGTGGCTGCCACAGCCTCCCATTGGCAGGTTCCCGATGTCTCCACCTCTTCTGGACTACTTTCTCAGGAGATCTTTTTCACCAGATGGGTTGGCGAGTAGAGTCTCAAGTTCCTCTAATGACTAAAATGTACTTTTTCTTCTCAAATGCCCTAGGTAGAAGAAGAAAAAAGAAAAGAAAAGGTATATAAAGCTCAGAATTCTCTGAGATGTGGTGAGTGTGAGTGCTTTTAGTTGCAGATTTCTATAGATGTGATCACTTCCACAGTAGTGACAGGGGCACAGTGCCATCTTTAAGTGCAAGAACATGTTCATCATCCTGGAAAACATATCCTTCAAACAGAGCATCCATTGAGTACCAATGTTTCAGATTTCAAGTTGCATAAAAATCCTTTCAACAACAACAAAAACAAATTCAACCCCTTTAGTGAGCACATGATTGAAAAGAATTGAGTTTAGAATACATAACAACACACATGGAATTTTGATGCTAAAATAAATGAGAAGCCGGGCGAGGTGGTGCATGCTTGTAATCCCAGTACATGGGAGGCTGAAACAAGGAGGATCGCAGGTTCGCGGCCAGCCTCAGCTACTTAGTGAGGCCCTCCGCAACTTAGTGAGACCCTGTTTCAAAATAAAGAATAAAATAAGGCTGGGGGTGTAGCTCAGAGGTAGAATGCCCCTGGGTTCAATCCCCAGTACCACAAAAAATAAATAAAATAAAATAGAAAAAATTTTAATTGTCTTATTTTTTAGATCACTTATAATAGTTCTACCATCATCTGTTATTTCCTAACCAATTTCTACTTCTTATTTGGGCGGTTGCAATAGATTTTCTTTGGGTTTCTATAAAGATTCAGTGAATTACTTTATATGAAACACTTAGAACAGTGAGTGGCATAAAGAAAGCATTTAATAAATAAAAAACTATCAGTTTTACTACTACAACCACTGCTATTTCTACTTCAGTTACTATTGTAACCTTACTTTCAAGGCAATTAAAACTGATTTATTTTATTATTAGTCTCAGTTTTACTGAATTATTATTTACAAATTTATGTGCTTATGATACTTAGTGTGATGTTTTGATATAAGCATACACTGTGAAATAATTACCACAGTCAAACTAGTTAATGTCTACCATTTCTCATAGTAGTTATTTTATGTGTGCCATGAAAAAAAATCTTGGCATCTATTTTATCATGAAATTTCCAGTATTCGATATAGTATTAACTATCGTCACTATGCTGTATTAGATCTCCAAAAATTATTTATTCTGCATAACTGAAGCCTTGACTAGCATCTCCTTATTTCCCCAGCACCCAGGCCTTGACAACCACCATCTACTCTCTGCTTCTATGAGTTCAATTTTTTTTTTTGAGATCCTACATATATGTGAGATTAGACAGCACTTGTTCCTGGTTTATTTCACTTAGCATAATGCCCTTCAGGCTAATCCATTGTTGTCACAAATGACAGAATCCCCTTATTTTGTATGACTGAATATGCCATTGTATGTATATATATGTACACTTGCCTCTATCCATTTGTGTACACTTATGTTGATTTCAGATCTTGGCTACTATGAATAATGCTGCATTGAACATGGAGTGCAGATGTCTCTTCAACACACTGATTTCATTTTTTTTGGATATGTACACAGTAGGGAGATGCTGGATCCTATGGTAGTCCTATTCTTAATTTTTTGAGGAGCCTCCATTCCGTTATTCATAATGGCTATCCCAATTTACATTCCCTCCAACAGTGTGCAAGGAAGGGTTCCCCTTTCTCTACAGCCTCACTAACACTTATCTTGTATTTTCTTATCAGAGCCATTCTGATAAGGGTGAGGTGATATCTCATGGTTGTTTAGGTTTATGTTTCTCTGATAATTGATTTTCATAGACTTGCTGGCCATTTTCATGTCTTCTTTTGAGAAATGTCTATTCCTGTTCCCTTTCCATTTTTTAATAGGGTTATTAGTTTTTTCCTATTGAATTCTTTAAGTTCCTTATATATTTTGGTTATTAACTTTTTATCAGACATATGATTTGCAAATAATTTTTTCCTTTCTTGATGACCTTTTCAGTCTGTTGACTGTTTTCTTGGCTGTGTAGAATCTTCTTTGTTTGATGTAATCCCGTACGTCTATTTTTGCTTTTGTTGCCTGTGTTTTTTTACTTCATTTCAAAATATCTTTGCCTAGACCAATGTCATGGAGGTTCCTCCTGTGTTTTCTTCTAGCAGTTTTACATTCTGGTGTATTTTTTAAGTCTTTAATCCATTTTGAGATGATTTTGTTTATGGTATGAGATAAGGGTCCAACGTCATTCCTCTGCACAGGATACCTACTTTTCCCATCACCATTTGTTGAAGAAACTGTCCTTTCTTCATTGAGTGTTCTTGGAATCTTTATCAAAGACCAATTGACCTTAAATGCCTGAGTTTATTTATTGCCCTAACTATTCTATACCTTTTGTTTATACATCTGTTTTTAAGCCAGGACCATGCTATTTTGATTACTATAACTATAGTATATTTTGAGATCAGGTGTTGTGATGCCTCCAATTTTGCTTTTCTTTGGCATGATGGCTTTGGCTACTTGACATTTTTTTGTTGTTGTTCCAAACAAATATTAGAGTTTTTTTGTTTGTTTGTTTCTCTGAAAAATGCCACCAGAGTTTTAAAAGAAATCACAGAGTCTATAGATCACTTTGTATAGTAATATGGGCATTTTAATAATATTAATTCTTCCAGTTTATAAACCTAAGCTATCATTCCATTTATTTATATCTTCTTCAATTCATTTAATCATTGTCTTATAGTTTTCAATGTACAGCTCTTTCATATCCTTGGTTATAAGCCTCTGTAGTAAAAGCATGAATTGGATAACCTGATCAAGGATAGGCAACTAGGGCTCCTAGGCCAGGTATGGCCTACAGACTTTTTGTATACTTCGTGAGCTAACAATATTTGTTATATTACTGCAGGGTTTAAAAAATAAAATAAGAATGTGCAGCAGAAACTGCATGTACCCTGCAAACCCCAGAAGATATACTATCTGGCCTTTTACAGACAACATTTAGCAACTCCTGAAATAGATAAAAAATTACCTACCATATCTTCCTTTTTTGTCCTTGTGTATAATATGCTATTTAGGGATCTAGTTATACGATCCTAGAGTTACTGAAATTACAATTGTTCTTTGATATTATATATGTGAGAAAATCTGCCAGCCTGCCCCTCCTCCTATCAGGAAAACCAAAGGCCCTACCCTCCTCAGGGAAACTCATATTAGGACTTCCCTAGAACTCCTTACTTCAACTCATGAGCTAAATCCTCAAGTTTTAACTAAATTATAATTTTAATGATTTTTAAGAAGTAATAGAGCCCTCCTTTCACTGTGTAAAATTTTAATAGTCAGTAGATAAGAATTCCCAAGCAGGAATATGCATGAGGCCCAGTGAGCTGTATTTTTCTCTTTGCATCATTAGATAATTCTAGTGGAGATAAATGGAGAAAGCAATCTTTCTAGTCTTGACTGTTCCAAAACCTGGCCAAATCATCTAAGCTAACGATTCACAGAAGTACATATACAACAGTCACCTAAAGCTGTTTTATCTTAATGCTGTGTAAGGATTTTTTAAAGCTAGTTGATGTTGTATAAAGTCTTCTTATAAGTTCATGAAAAGCAAAGAGCAATTTTGTCTCCCTTGTCATTGAAGCCCCAAGTGCCTATTGCAGTGCCTGGTACACAGAAGGGATCTGATGATCATTTATTGTGTGTGTGTGTGTGTGTGTGTGTGTGTGTGTGTGTGTGTGTGTTTTCCCTCCTCCCTTCATCTCAAGGCAATAAAGTTTTGTTTCTGTTGTCACATGTCACTTTGTACTAATGATGACTGATCATTATATAGAAGAAGTTAAGTTCTACCTCCATGTATATTCTATTTTCCTATATAAGTTCTACTTCTTCCATGTAAGTGTAGAGTCCTGGAAAATAATATATGAAGAAAAGCCAAGTGTGGTAGTGCACGCCTGAAATCCCAGTATTTGGGAGGCTGAAACAGGAGATTGCCTCAGCAACTTAGTGAGACCCTATTTCAAAATAAAATAGGGCTGGGGGTGTAGCTCAGAGGTAGAAGCCCCTTGAGTTCAATCCCTAGTACTAAAATAATAATAATAATAATAATAATAATAATAATTAATAATTAATAATATAAGAAAGTGAAATTTAGAACATTGTCATGATCCCCAAAGGTCAAAAACAGAATCATTAATTGAATCAGGATCGACACTGAGGCGATCAGTCCATAATCCCATGGTGCCTCTCTTGCACTAGATTTCCTTTTCTAAAAATATTATCTGTCCACAAATTTGGTGGATGTCTTAATAAAAAGAAGTCATACAGAAGGATCACAGCTTTGAGGCCAGCCTCAGCAACTTAGCGAGACCCACAGCAACTTAGTGAGACCCTGTTTCAAAATAAAAAGGGCTGGGGTGTAGCTCAGAGGTAGAATGTCCCTGGGTTCCATCCCCAGTACCAACCAGAAAAAAAAAAAAGGAGAAGGAGGAAGAGGAGGAGAAGGAGGAGGAGGCTATATATTCCCAATTAAAATGAAGGTACATAAAATTACTCAATAAATGTTCAGGATAAATGAACCAGAATATCAAAGCACATTGTATTGATGTGTACCAAAATAGAAAATCTCAGAGAACAAAGCAAACAAGTTTCTTACACAACCTAGGATTTTTTTTATATTTCATTGAGAAAAGGTATCAGTAAAAGTATAAATGATAGAACTGAGATAGAATCATGTTCGGAGTTACAGTGCCCCATAAAAGAAATTGCATTCATATTCCCTTCATTAGAATAAGTTTACTAATTTAGTATCATAGAAATATTTTTTTCCAAAAGCCATGAGCAATTGGGTATCAGTTAAAATAGCAGAGAAGATTGTTACACTTTCCATTTGTAGAGAATGTTTCTCCCTTTAAAAAATTCCAGAGCTTTTATACAAACATGAAAGTACATATGTCATTGATTCTGAACTTATTATCTAAAATTTCTGTGAGAAAAACAAGGAATTCTTTTCATCGGGATCCTGACCCAGCATTTTTGTCTTACTCAGTTTTAGCCACTGTGTATCTGTTTACAGCACGTGAAATAGCGTCATCAGAACAAAGGTCCCAGTATTGATCAGGAAAACCACAGACGCAGGCAGGGCCAAGAGAACAGAGGACAAAGTCCACTTGACCTGTTCACACTCTCAGAGGTCAAGTTCAGAGCCCATCCACCTGACAGCTCCTTTTCACACTGACTTGTCATAACAGGGAGCCGACGAGACTTACCCCAAAGACCAGAAACATGCATTGTGCCATCCAGAAGGCAGAAGCACTGGATGGGGCTCATTTGATGCAGATCCTCTGGCACGATGGGGCTGAGTCCCTCTACCCTGCCGTGTGGCTGAGAGATAACTGCCAGTGTTCTGATTGCTACCTGGATTCTGCAAAAGCACGGAAACTGCTCCTGGAAACGCTGGATGTGAACATCAGTATTAAAGGCTTGGTGTTTGACAGGAATAAGGTAATTATTTCTAACTGATCTCTTCATTCTCTTCCAAATTAATTAGGGGGGGCTATTCTACAATAATTTAAATAACTACTTTTTCAGCTGATTCTATATGTACCATCTATAAAATCATGTTTGAGTGGTGCTTGATACAAATTAAGTATATACAGAAAACAGAAGCACCGGTTATTATTATTACTATTATTATTATTATTATTACTATTTTAATAAAATCTGCAACACTGGTCATTATTATTTCAGTGAATGGCAGTGAAGACAAAGACTATTTCTACAATAAAAGCAGTGTTTGGGGCCTCAGTATACTTACCTGTAAAATAGGGATACTAACAGAATCTGCTTACAGTGATGTGAGGATTCAATGAGATCACATTGGTAAAATGTTTAACACAATGCCTGGCAAACACTGAGTACTCTGAAATAGTATTAATGAATTTTTTAATCAAATCAGTGGGTAGATATGCAAGTTGTGTCCTGGAAGCATAGTTCTCAAAACCAAACCAGATGCGGCCACCACCTCATGTTTCTCTCTTCCAAATTTACCAGAATTCTTTATCAGAAGAGCAAATGTAACTAGAAGGGCCATCCTTTCCCCACTCTTTTGTCCTGATTTCAACTTGAGGTCTTTACTCCCAAGTTTCACTGCTACTAGGAGTATTTCTCCCTAGATTTTTTTATTTCCTTTTCTTTCTTCTCTCTCTCTCTCTCTCTCTCTCTCTCTCTCTGTCTCACTGGGGATTGAGCCCAGGGACGCTACATCTCCATTTCTTTTTATTTTTTTATTTTGAGCAGGATCTTACTAAGTTGTCCAGGTTGGCCTCCAATTTGCAATCCTTCTGCCACAGCCTCCCAAGTGGCTGGGATTATAAGCAGGCACCATCATATCTGCTCCCTAGAGTTACTGAGGACTAGCATGAGTTAACATTTGTGCTGCTTGTTATATAGTAAACATTTTAAATGGTGTTATTATTATTATTATTATTATTATTATTTCCCCATCATCATCACCATTCCTATTTCCAATACTCTCTACAGAAAATCTTAGTTGGTATCTAACTTCAGTCATCACAGGAAATTCGGAGATAGAGAACAAGAACTTGAGGTCAGGTCAAATTTGATTTCCTGCACGCTATTATATTTAACCTTAGGTATATTTAACTTTGGCATGTAGAGGGGGAAAAAAGCAAGGAAATGATTGGATTCCCTGATCACCATAAATAACATTCAGAAACAGAGCAATGGTGGAAAATGGAAGTATATGGACGCACAATATACAAAGAGGTGATATTTTCTTTCTGTGTGTTACAAGGTGTATATCACGTGGCCCAATGAACATTACAGTGAATTTGAAGCTGATTGGCTGAAGAAAAGATGCTTTTCCTGGCATGCCAGAACAAAACTCCAAGGAGAATTGTTTTTGCCAGGTAACCCTGACATCGTGTTCAATGTCATTTAAAACCCTAATAGTAAGGATCTTCTTTTAAAAAATATTATTTTAATTTTACATATTTTGTGGATACAGTATGATAGTTTGATACATGTATATATTGTATAATGATCAAATTGGGATAGTTAATATTTCTATATACACATTCATGAGTATATTGTGATATTTCAATACATATATAAAAATGTACTGATAAAATCACAGTCATTAACATTTCCATCTTCTTATTATTCATAAGGATCTTACAGAGCAGTTCTAGTCACTCTAAGTAGGTAGGAACAAAAAGAAGAGCAGCAGACCTGTATCCCGCCATCTGAAGTTAAATCTAGCACATCGCAGACACTCCCTAAGAGTTCCTTACAGAGGAGCAGGATGAACCTGAGGCAGACTTGCACTTCTTAACAATTTTGTCTCAGTGCTAGAACAACACAGATCAACAAAGCAGGAGTTCCTAATCGGGTATCCACAGAAGAAATTATGTGATCAATGAACCCATGAAATGGTAAACACAGCATTGAACACGTGAGTGTGCGTGTGTGAGTGTGAGTGTGTATGCATTCATTTGCATAGAAGCACATTTGTCTGAGGAGAGTTGACATGGTCTCAAGGGGGATCTGTGACAAGAAAAATATTGAGAAAAGCTGCAAAAGATAGATTCAGTGGGATAAAAAGAGAACATATTTTTGAGCAGAGAAAAAATAAATGCTTAAAACAAAGAGAAAATATTTATATATATGTATATATATATTTTTTTTGCAGTACTGGGGATTGCACCCAGGGGCATTCTACCTCTGAGCTACACCCCCAGACCTAATTTTTATTCTTTATTTTGAAACAGGGTCTCACTAAGTTGTGGAGGGCCTCACTAAGTAGCTGAAGCTGGCCACAGACCTGCGATCCTCCTGTCTCAGCCTCATAAGTACTGGGATTATAAGCGTGCGCCACCACATCTGGCTAGAAAGCTTCTTTTAAGTATAACTTTTAGGGATACACAATGCTAGAGCTCAAGTAGAGACGCTGGATAGAGTAGGAAGAGTTTATAATTTACTCCCTAGCTTGAAGATTTGATACATGAGGCTATGTGGGTTAAAGGCAAACTTTAACAAACATGACTCTGACGTGTTTGTTAGAACTTTGACTTCTACAAACATACTAACAAGGCAATAAACTTTCTTCCCCACAGTCAGCCAGGTATATTGGACTGTTATCCCTCTCAGCACCTGACCACCTGGTTGAATTCTGTAACCTTTGCTGGGAACCTTTGAGTCATACACTGGAAATTTCACCTTTCTCCTATCCCATCTGAAGTTCTCAAACATATGTGGTAACTTTCCATGGTTTTAAATATTAGACTTAAAATAGTTTTCTGGGCATGGAGATGTTACTCATTAGTCAACTAGAACCAGAGAGCTTCCACTTTTCCTGTAGTGATCAGTAATAGAATATGGTACTGTTCCCTTTCTCTTTAAGCATGCACCAGCCTTGTCAAGAATTAAGTTCCACTATTTTCTTAGTCTTACCATTCTGACATCTGACAAAGTATTGTTCTAGTGTATTGTGTTTCAACCACCAGGAATCTACTTTTCCCCTTTCTCCAGCTGTGCTAGCTGGTTGAATATAGATGAGTATGGGGGGGGCTTTCCTGCTTTCCTCCAATGAGTGTATTGCTACATTCTTCAAGGAGTCTCCAATTACATAGCTTCATAGCAATCATCTGGGTCAAATAGCAGTATCTTGAATGTATTGGTTTTTATTTATTTTTAGATTTTTTCTGGTACTCAAAATATTTTGTCCTTAATTCTACCCTAATTTTGTAATTGTCTTGGATTTGGCTTTCATTTCCTTCCAGTTCTTCTTTAAGTTATTGCAGAAAGTAAAAGCCAACATTTTATTATTACAACTTAAGCTTTTAAGCACCATAAAAGGATAGGACCATCCCCCTCCATTAATACTTTTTGAAGAGAGCGTTTTATTAGCTTACATTTCTCAGTACTATCAGGCAGTAGCAAAATGGAAATGATACTACACTCAGTTAAGTAGTGGAAAAAACTTGTCACAATGACAGTCTGCAGTCATGAATAATATAATGAACACTGGCTGCTATGTAGACACTGGAAAATACTTTAGGGTTTAAAACAAGATCAGATTTTTAAAATATATTCTCAAGCTGTGCTGCTGGTGAGTGAAAGGAGAAATTAATAGGTCATTTTTGGGATATGGGTTCTATGGCTTTTTGCCTGCATAATTTGATACCTTCCTTTACTGCCATTGCATATTTTCAAACATCAGTACTCCAGAGTACATAAACAATCTCAGTTACATTCGTGAAAGGATTTTGTTTTTAAGTCCCAGTAGCAATGTCTCTCTTCTACTCTTTTCTAAGAGTGAGGGAGGGCTATAAGACTTTAAAAATCTGGAGTCAAGATGCAGGCCACTTGCCTTGATCTTCTCCTGGCACTAGCTACTGGACACAAAAATGAAAGGACAAATGATAATGAGCCCTGGGACTGATTTTGGGACAGTCATGGGACAGACTATCATGGGACAATCACAGCTGAAAGGAAGATGTGGAGAATAATCATTCCCTCATACATTTCTATTCATCAGTACACACATTGGGTACTAATTTTGTGCTGGGGACTCTGTAAGGAAATACCAAAATAAAAAAGGCATGAACTCTGTGTTTGAGGATTTATCAAGTCTGGTGAGGAAAATAATCAGGAAAACAAGTAAGTGTGATGCATTATTAAGTCCATTAAAACAATGCATTGAAGGCTAATGCCAACAGAGAGGAAGGAATTTGAAGAGATGAGGAAATGATGCTTGAGCTGGGGTTTTGAAGAATCCACCAGTTTGTCGAGTGAAGACAGAAAGGAACGAAATTCTCGACAGAGAAAAAAAGCAAGTAGAAAATCATCAATGTGTAAAATAGGAGGATGGGTTTAGAAAACAGCAATTAGTTTAACATTGGTAAAGTAAAAATGGTAGGCAACAGGGAAGGAAAGGGCCAACTAGGAAGTGGTTTAATTGCTCAGTCTAAACCACAGGCAAGGAGTTTTCCCAACAGTGTTCAGGTACCCATTCCCTCAGTCTCTGCTGAATCTCCCCTTATAAAGTCAGAGAAATGTGTTCAAGGTCTTCACAAATTTAAGAAGATTATCACCTTCATTTTTTTAAGCTGTATTTTATATTTTTGGAGTTGTGTCTGTTTGATTTCGATCAAATGAATATAATTTCTCAAGTGCCTACAAGTCTATGAGCATCTCCTACCTTTCCTGTGATAATGATCTATCATCTCCTGTCTTTCTTCTGTGTCAGTTTCCCCTCCTCCAGTGTGCCCCTTTGGCCCTGGGTCTGCATTTGTAAAGTGAAGGGATCAGATCTGTGTTGTAGAAAGGTGTCGGTCCTGGTTGTGTGTGTTGAATGGAGCATATGGGTAGAGCCCAGGAATGGGGTAACCATAGCAATGATTGCTTAAGAGGCAGACAGGATGATGCAGAATTTGTATTCAAGAGAAACATATATTAACCTGAAAGATAGAAGGTTGCTGGCTCTGTTCTCCAATTCTCTACCAATTTAAAATTTAACTGTTAAAGCCTCCGCTAATAACATTTCCAAATACATATTATTTATGGAAATCAAGGACTTGAACAGAACATTAAAAATGAATTTTTTTGCATATTTACTTTCTAGCTTCCATTTGAAATTTTGACATAGTTATACACTCATTCTTGTGACTGAGTTGCAAAATCTCCAACACATAATTGACAGAATTAAAATGGAAAAAAAATCACTATGTAGTCTGGTTTTATATAAGTGTGAACCTAAATATTTGTTCTTTTAATACTAGGTGTTCAAAATGAATAAATGTTTGCTTTTTCCCATCTCTGAATTGGTACTAAAATATTTTATGTTAGTTTCTGACTTTAATAACATTAAAAATAGAGTTTTAAGCCGGGCGTGGTGGCGCACGCTTGTAATCTCAGCACTTTGGGAGGCGGAGACCAGAGGATCCAGGTTCGCGGCCAGCCTCAGCGCTCTCTCTCTCTCTCTCTCTCTCTCTCCCTGTCTCTCTCTCTCTCTCTCTCTCTCTCTCTCTCTCTCTCTTAGTGAGGCCCTCCACAACTTCATGAGACCCAGTTTCAAAATAAAGTAT
>PVJS01044534.1:0-16611 GCA_004027185.1 Glis glis
CACACACATACACACATACACATACACACACATACACACATACATACACATACACACACATACACACATACATACACATACACACACATACACACACACATATACATGCACAATGTGCTTTGCTTTGTTGTTGGGTAGTGTGTTCTGTGAGTGTTAATAAAGTCAGGTGGTTCATAGTGTTATTCAAATCTTCTATATCCTGGTAGATTTTTATTCACTTGTTTATCAATTATTGAGAGATGGGTGTTAAAATCCCCAGCGATTGTTAGATTGGGAAGGCCACTCTGACACCTGTGACTCCCTCATGGCTGGAAGCGGAAGTTGCCATACTTGTTCTAGTGATCTCTGAGTCTTCTGAGAATATCACCATAATTTTCCCTATAAATTTTGGGATAGCCAAACTGTAGGCCATGACAATATGGGGCTGTTAAAGGAGTCTATAAATAAATATGCATATCGAGTACCATCTAGTGATCAAATCAATACAATTTTTCACTTATTCCTCAGATTTCACTGCTGTAAAGTTACTCACCCCCCTCACCCCATAGTACTGTACCCTGGAAAGAAGTTACTGCCTACAGCCCACGTCTAAGAAGTGTGGAGTTACACTCCACCTTCTTGGTATGGTGTGTCTACCTAAGTTATTTAGAGTTGCTCTTCATCGGGGATTTGTCTCTTCTCCATTTATTTTATGTCCAATCATTTATGAGAACTCATGGATATATATATATATATATATATATATATATATATCATATATATATATATATATCATAGTTTGTATTATAAAGCTTCATTATAAGTACTTCATTTTGTTTCTCAAAATGCTCCAGCTTTGACTATAGAGAGACTGAAATGAGATGAGAAATGAAAATCTTCTAAAGTCTCTTTTTATATATTTATTTATTTATTTATTTATTTATTTTTGTGGTACTGGGGACTGAACCCAGAGGCATTCTACCTTCAAGATACACCCACAGCCCAATTTTATTTCTTATTTGGAAATAGGGTCTTGCTAGGTTGATGAGAGTCTCACTACTTGCTGAGGCTGTCCTTGAACCTGTGATCCTCCTGTCTTAGCCTCCCAAGTACTGGAATTACAAGCATGTGCCACCATGCCTGGCCTAAAGTCTCTTTATAAAGGACAATATACTATTTTGGACAATTATGCTCCAGAGGGTTATCCTGGTAAAGAGAGAATACAGGACTCTGAGGTAAAGAGACCAGTGCTTCCCTTAGACCTGAACAAAAGAGGCCCCAACTCTAGGACTCCACATTTTGCAAGCTCCACTCTGGCCCTTCTCTCTATGGTAAGTAGTCTTCATGGCCAATGGGATGTGTCCACCCAGAAGCAGCAGCCACCCCACCTACAACCAGCGCTAGCCTATGCTTCATGTAGCTGGGATCTTGAGATTCCCTGAGCAGAATGAGCCAGCTTGCTTGGCCCGGGCAGGCCTCTATCTTAGGTCAAGGAGCCCAAGGCTGACTCTGGCTCTAATGGGCCTTTCTCCAGGCCCTGGGGGTGGTCAGGAGAGTGAGGGGAGTACAGACAGGACCAGAATGCCGGGGCTCACCAGGTAGGCTATGCTAGCTGGCTTGTCCTCAGGTATGTCTGTGAAGCCACAATGGTATGGGTTGGAGCCAGGGGTGGAAAGAAAGGTGGTAGACTGCAAACCAGGGCTGGGTGCCAGGGGCTGGCACTCTTCATACACTCCAAGCAATCTCACAGCTAAAAATGTTGGTAGAGCCTGCACTTCCAGGTCATGATGAAGTATGTTTGTCAGACTAGAAGTATACAACATATTTTATTGAACAGTTTGTTAGTTTGATGGATAACTTTTAGGTATTTAGACATATGGTATGCAAGTTTCCATATGTATCTTGTTTTGGATCTAGACAACCTGGAAGTGACCCAAGCTTTAAGTTCTGGCCTTTCCACCAACCAGCCATAAGCTTCAAAAAATAATTTCAAATCGTTTAAATTCTATTTCTTTGTAAGAGAAACTGGCTGATTTCATTTCAATATTATTTCTTTTTTTTTTTTTTTTGCAGTAGTGAGGATTGAACCCAGGGGCGTTCTTCCTCCGCGCTATACCCCCGGCCCTATTTTTTTTATACTTTAGTTTGAAACCGGGTCTCACGAAGTTGCGGAGGGCCTCACTAAGTAGAGAGAGAGAGAGAGAGAGAGAGAGAGAGCTGAGGCTGGCCGCGAACCCGGATCCTCCGGTCTCCATCTCCCAAAGTACTGGGATTACAAGCATGCGCCACCACACCCGGCTTTCATTTCAATATTATTTCTGTCACTTACTAGATGTATAACTTTAAGTTCGTTGCCCAAAACTCTGGGTCTGGGCTTTTTCATCTGCTAAATTTAAGGTTTAGATTAGGTGACTATATGATAGTCTGTTTTAATTGTAGTCTACAAAGATTTATTATTATTTGTTGTTGTTATTAGATTGGTTGCAGTTTGTGAGAAGAAAGAAACATTTTATTAGAGTAATGACTAAGGGTGATGAAAGTTAACCTGCTTTGAATTGAGTTCCATCTTGCCTGTGGCATTGTGTTTGCTGGTCACAGTCACCTGATGGCTCAGTGTTATTCAAAGTTAAGTTGAAATTATGATTGAAAAATGCAGTTCAAGGTCATAAATCAACTAAATGGTAATTACAGCTGTTGGTTTTAAGACTTCAGGTAATATTTTACATCATGAATCTGTTTGGTGACAGTCCAAGCGGATTAACCAGCAACCTGTATTCTCTTGGATCACTACTTAAGTCTGCTCCGGGTAAAAATGACAATAAGTACATAATTATTAGCTGGTTCATTGGAGTGGTGCACTTGGAGCCTGTTGGATAAAAAGCAAAGTGAAGATCTTGTTGTCGTTATGTAGAGAAATTAGATTCGTTGTCTCAGTTCATGTCCCAGAGCACAAAGGGCAGCTCTTGGTCAGTCAAATCAATTCTCCTTTGGCCTTTATTATATATCGATTGCCCACTGGGCAAAGAGTGATATGTTGCCTTCTATTTTACAAGGTACGGGGAAAGCCAGGGATGTTACTGGCTGTGTGCTGGTGCCTCCAGCCTTCTCCTGATCACATTAAAGAGCCTCAAGAGAAGCACATTGGGTCAGTGATGGCAAGGCGATCAACAGGTGGAGTTTCCCAAAAAGAGCAACAGGGATCACAGAGGTGGCTTGAGCTGATGGCCTTCTCAAAAAGACTTTTGCTTTCGCTGGGCGTGGTGGCGCACGCTTGTAATCCCAGTACTTGGGAGGCTGAGACCGGAGGATCCAGGTTCGCGGCCAGCCTCAGCTACGTAGTAGTGAGGCCCTTCGCAACTTCGCAAGACCCGATTTCAAAGTAAAGGATAAAAAATAGGGCTGGGGGTACACCCCTGGGTTCAATCCCCGATACCGCAAAAAAAAGGACTTTTTTTCTTTCAAACTATTGGCCTCAACCTCACACTTTCTCTGAGTTATTTATTTCATCTTCCAAGTGAGTTTTTACTTCTACTTCCCTGAAAAGTTGTGATGACCAAGTGATGAACAGCAACTTTTACCCTCAATGATCCTATTTTACACAAAGCTTATCAGATGATACTTGTCTCTAATAAAGAGGTAGAACCCTTCCCATCTGGATCTCAAAAACGGATAGAAAGTACTGTAATTTCATTCAACATGTTAGACTGATGTTATACATCCAATTAACAAATATAATGATGGCTAGAATGTCACAGTTAAATCCATGTGGTTTTTATAGAAAATATACAGTTCATATTTAAAAGAAGAGGAGAAATTACCATGCTACATGTTACTCAAGGACAATTCTTAAAATATGACTTTAGCACAATTCCCAGAAGCAAAGATTTATAACTTTTATTGTGCCAGTAGATAAAATACCCACCCATCCAAATTTAAAAACTAATGAGAATGCTGTTTACCTTATCGCTTGGCCAGAGGGGCAGTGGGGGCGGGGAGGTAGAGATGAATTAAATTGAGTGTTCATTTGAAGGTAAATTGAGGGATGTTTCAGCCTACTCAAGTTTAATTAAAAATAAATGTGGAAAATTGTTTTAAAAGATTGTACACAGTGATTATCTCAAATTGCCATGGGAAATACAGAAATGCCTCATTAAAAAACACATTTAGACATTTTTATATATAAACTCCATCATTTATATTCTAGCTTAGAAAAACCTCCTCACTTCTAAAAAAATAAGCCAAAATATGTCATCATCATTTTCATGTATCCCAGAATATTATGCATGTGTGTTAAGATGATTTTTGGTGTATATCGACATCACACACACAAAAAATCATTTTAAAGGGAAACTGCAAAGCTTTGGCAAAAATAAAACAAAACCACCACATAGTTGAAGGATGACTGAATTATGCACAGAAGTAAAACCAGCAATAAAACTGAGTCAAACCTGGTAACTTCCAAAAATTAGGCTGGATAAGTATCATGATGCTGCTTAACGGTGCAATTTCTTGGCAACAGGCAGAGCTTTTATCCCACTGGAGAGTCCTAAGATGTGTTTGTAATATGACTTAACTACCTTGATTTTTTAGTCGAAAGTTTTACTTGATCAAAAAAGGTAATTTTTGTTGCTGTTTTTACCAGTGAATTGAGGAATAGTTTACTGTTGGAAAACCATATTGTAAAACTACACAAAGCCAGGCTTCCCTCCAAAGTCAAAATGAGATGCCTAGTTACTGTCTGCCTTTTCCTTTAGAATCCTAAAGGGACACCAGCAGCTCATTGGTAGTTAAGTGGTTGAAGACATGAGCAAGGGGTTATGGAGGGGACATGAGGTGGAAAAGAAAGAAATCCATTGATGTCTTAAGACTGGTGGAGTAATTTGGCCCACATTTTAAAGAATTTAAACTTGTATTTTTGTGGGTTTAAGAAGAAAGGATATCAGTATTACCTCTAGAATCAAGTAGGAGTCATAAATAGTGCAGAGAAAATATGGTCATGGACCAACCAAATTATTAGTAGCAGTAACATATTGCTTCTTTTTAATTGTATTTTTTGGATGATGGTCATTTTTTGTGAGCCAGTTTATCTATGACATACTTTTTCCTTGAAATTTTCCAAATTGTCACTGAATATGCATGAGGGATGCTAGATAGATAGATTAGATAGATAGGTTGATAGATGATGGATAGATACATACATACATACATACATAGATGATACAATATTCATGCAATACAGATTACAATACAGATTAGTGGAACTCTAAATATCAGCATAAAGAAATTTTTAGAAACTACTAAAATATATTGTTTAATTTATTACCCTTAAAGTGGTAGGCATTATATTGATCCTGGGGTATTATTTACTTAGTCAACTCAGACTTTCTCTCTCTCTCTCTCTACACACACACACACACACACACACACACACACACACACATGTGCTGTGGTATGAATGTTTGTCCCCTCCATAATTCATGTTGAAATTGAATTGCCATGATAATAATATTAAGAGGTAGAACCCTTAAGAGGTCTTTAGGCCATGAGGGCTCTGCCCTCATCAGTGAGTTTAATGCTTAAAGAAGGGTTTTGGGGTGGTCTCTCTGCTCTTCTGCCTTGTGAGGAATAGTGTTCCTCCTCCATCCAGAGGATACAGCATTCAAGCCGCCATTGAAAAGCAGAGACCAGGCCCTCAGCAGATACCAAACCCACTGGTTCCATGATATTGGACTTTCAGCCTCTACAACTGTAAGAAATAAATTTCTATTCCTTACAGATTACCCAGTCTCAGGTCTTCTATGAAAACACAAACTTGACTAAGACATAAAAATTGAGAAGTCTTAATCAATAAAAGAGGTTTTATTCTTACACAGAATTCTGTGTAGACAGTTTGATTAATATGCCAGTGATCAGCATCCTTGGGGAGGTAAGCCTTTCTAAGCAATTGTTATCTTTCATATGACTATGCAGTAAGAATTAGTGGAACTCTAGCTATCAGCATACAAAATTTTTTGGAAACTAGCAAAATACATTGCTCAATTTATCACACTTAAAGTGGTAGGTGTTATATTGATACTAGGGTATTATTTACATAGTCAACTCAGACTCTTCTGACAAGTTACCTGCTTTGTGAATTTACCAGAGGCAATTCTGGTTTTTAAGTATTTATAGACAGCACCTGCTTGAACTAGTTAACTACTTGGCTAACCTGTATTGCCTCTATGAACTCAAGAACTTCTGAAAACCAAAAGGTAGAATTTAAATTGAAGTACCTCCTTATGTTATCTTTGGTGGAGGAAGTTTTAACACAAAAATATCTGCTGTGCTTGGCTTGGGGTGCTGCTTTGAACCGATATGCTAATTCTGCTCCCTGGAGGCAAATCATGCTTTGGAGGCACAGCTAGTGGAGGGACACAGGGGTGGGGGGCAGATTTTGCATAACAGGAGCATATCCCTGCTCCGAACATTGTTTTTTTCTCCTTCAACCAATGCATCTACAAAATATGTATCCACTAAAAGAAATGTAAGAGTGTGACCAAACTAGTCAAGGATGATCTGAATAAACATTGACTTATCGAGAGCTCTTTCTTGGGGACTATTCAAACGGTCAGGCAACACAGCCCTGCTTAAATCAGGGTTTCATGGTACACTAAGTGCTGGCTTGATTGACAAAGGCTTAAAAAATTCTGATAATACCATGTGCTGGTGAGATTTGGATAAATGGATTTCTCAGGCACTATTGGTGAAAGTTTTAGCAAGCAAAACCACATTGGAAAAGTCAACACAGAAGTATTGTACATGGCTCAGTATGAATATGTTAAAAATAAATTAAACTTGAAAATGGACTTGAACAATAATTATGATGTGACTGTGTTCATGAGATGAGCAGAAAGACCTTAAGAAAGTTAAATTTCCATCTGTTGTACTAGAAAAATCAATAGACAATATCCAAGGATGAAAACAATACAAAACATCAACAAAAAAAGAGTATAAAAGCATGATGTTCAGAACAATGAGAGAAATGAAAAAGATGAGTACAACTTCCTCCAGAGAATGTGAACAAGGTTATGGGAGGTTTCAGAGTGTGAGACTCCTGTGTTTTCATTATTAGGCTTGTAGAATTATTTCACTTTCACAGTTTGGTCCATGTGTAATTTGATAAAGATAACAATAATAATTTAAAGAGAAAAGAAGTTGTGAAGTAGTGTGATTAAATCCCAAAGCTTTCTATTATAATATCTGTTCTCCTGCAAAAACAATCATAATGTTTTCCTAAATTTAAATTATAAAATTAAAAGATAAATGTAAATAAATGGGTAAATAAATAATATGGAATGAAACCAAGAGGCCAATCTAAGAAAGCTTTATTAGCAAAATGGCTGTGTCATTTAGCCATTCACTCAGCACAGAATTTGCTCTCGGGATCATGATAAAGGGAATTACAGACCTTTTCCCTTTGTCAAGAGATGGAGAAACAGGTGACCCAAAATGTGCCCTTTTCTAGAGTCCAGAATAGAGGAGCAGACATTTGGACACGTGTTGTGGGTAGAAACACCCTTTTCCGGAGAATGCATGGTGTAACAAATCCCAGGGAAAACTCCAAACATCTCCAAATAAGATGATGGCAGATATGAACAAGCACGGCAGATATAGATTATTTTATTTCATAGATTAATGTTTCATCACTTAGCAGAAATCTAGTGATAACTTGATTAGATCCTATTGCATTCTCTGGCTGACAAATATGAAGACAGAAAAAAAGTACATGGGAAGGAGACCATCTTTTGCCCAATGGATGTTGCATATATCCACACCTTGAAACTCAGCACAATCAGGAGCTCCCAAAGGAATAGAAACAGAAAGCTGGAGGCCTTCCAGAATCAGCGAGAGGAGGATGGAGGAGTCACAGAAGAAACAGGAAGGGTAAGAGAGGCAGGGAGGAGATGGAAGTGGGAGGATGATTTAAACCCACAACACGTCTCTTGAGGTCCTTGGGAAAGCTTTGGGATATATCTAAAAATAATCTGCAGACCAACCTGGATAATACTGGACACTAGACAAGGGAGCGAGGAGGGAACAGAAACAGGATCTGTGGAATGCTCCTTCCAGAGGTCGCCACCCAATGAAGATTGGACTGACATCCATGAATGGGTCTTTGTGGACATACACATTACCTTGAGTGCGGAATTTCATAAAAGACAAATTCTTCTACTCTGGGCTTAGGCATTATATCAGACAGTCCTGCTATATTCCACAGTAAGGCATGCAGTGACTTTGACATGATAAAATCACATGTGACAGTGCTTTGTCGAGTGAATGGTGCCACTGGAAAGAGAAAAAAAATCACTCCTCACACTTCTGCCTCCCAGCAGTCCCTTATTCTTCCATCTCCTCTCCTACTCCCTTCTTTACAGCTGTTTACAGAAAAGACCAAATTAGTCTCTGTTCCCAAACCCTTGATTTGATAACAAGACAATACTCATTAGCAAAGCAGTGTCACCTCATTCCACTTTTCTAACATGTTTCTCTCCATTTCCCCACAATTCACATTCTACCTGTTCTTAACTCAGCCCTCTGGAACCAGCACCATTTCAATGGACTATCCATTCCCCCTTCATTTCAAAGCCAAGATCAGTGCCACACCTTGTCTGGTGCTTTCCTGATGTCCTCAGGCAGTTAATTTCTTTTAGTGCAATATCCCCGTTGTCAATTATGAATACTATTGTGTTCTTATAATTATATTGTAATTATCTATTTACACATATATTTCTTCCACCAACTTGAGTTCCTCAAACAGAAAAATATATGATTTTTTGTTGTTGTCTGTCCCATTATGTTTCATAGTTACTGAAGAAAGAGAGATGTTTCTTGAAAGTTTGCTACAGTTATTAATGAGTGCATTAGGAATGGAGATTTTCATGTCAATGCATGAGAAGAATGCTAGAGGATATTCTAAGTGCATAAGTATAAATCATAGTCAATCCAGAATAAAATATTTCCTCTGTTCTGTTGTCCTTAGCACCAATTCATTAGATCCTTGTCTTTGTGTCTGTCTCGGTCATCCCTGTGGCTGAATGTCCTTTGTTTCTACCACAACCACATTGCTTTGGATGAGTAACAGGCAAACATTTCCAACTGCGCTTTTCAGACAAGGAGAAGAAGCCCAGCCCTGAAGAACAGAGGAAAATAGGCGAAAGTGGAAGATGGAATTAAACCAAATACAAAGAAAATTGCCATTGCGAGCATTTTATATTAACCTTTTTAAAATGATGGATTATCCATTCTGAGCACAAATATATCAATCAGGGGAAATTATAGAGGCGAGGGCTACGACAGCAGCTGTGTGGTTTGCCTAATGATTCTGGATCCCAACATTTCTCAGCTTGGTCGTACAGAAGATGAAGACTAGGAATTATGTGAGGCTGTGAGAAGAATACAAATGTCTCGTGGAGCAAGAAAAAGAAAGACCCTGAGGATGAAGGCTTCAAAAAGTTGCTGGCAAAACGGTTCTTCTGGACTATCGGAAATTTTGTTTCTCACTATGTCATTACATTTTAATATCTGGAGCATTTAAAATTTAGGATTTTGTAAAACCTTTATTAAAAGGAACGTAAAGGTCAGCTGTTCTTTGTTCTTAGACAAAGAATTAGAGGAAGGCATACATTATATATAATTATAATAATAATTCTACTTATGTAATTGTATGCATATGTATGTAATTGGATGTATATGTATATACATATATACATTTATTTAATACATATAAAAACAGTTAAGGAGCTTTAAAACAATATAATTAAACATCAGTGACAACTGAGAAGTGCCTACTGCTAATTCTGTTTTTTTTTCTTTTTTTTTTTTGGTGCTAAGGATTGAAGCCAGGGCCATTCTACCTTTGAGCTACACCCCAGCCCTATTTTATGTTTTTTTAATTTTTTTGGAAACAGGGTCTCACTAGGTTGCAGAGGGCCTCACTAAGTGCTGAGGCTGGCTGTGAACCTGTGATCCTCCTGTCTCAGCCTCCCAAGTACTGGGATTACAGGCATGTGCCACCATGCCCAGCTCCCCAGCCCTTTTTGTTTTTTACTTTTCAAACAGGATCTTGCTAAGTTGCTAAGGGTCTCGCTGAGTTGCTGGGGCTAGCCTCAAATCTGCCTATCTCAGCCTCCCAAGTACTGGGATGACAGGCTTGCACCATCATGCAAGCTTTGTTAAATGTTTAGAAGAACTTTCTGCCTGAGATTATACAGTCTTATTTCTGTCTAGCATGGTACTTGGTGCATATCTGGTTTTTTATAAACATTGAAATTAATTTGTGACATTTAGACAGAGAATTAAGCATTTTAAAAAACCTTTAAAATATTAATTATCTGGTGCTTTTCATCTCTCCAAATTTGCTTTTTAATATTTTTTCTTTGAACAGACCTAGAGTATGTTGGTGGGAAAGTATGTAAGCAAATAATAAGCAGCAAGGTTGGTTACATCTCAGGCTGAAAACAGGGGGCTGGGTAGCAGGCGAGTCCACAGTTGCTGAGGGCAGCAAGGTTACACCAGTAAGGCACTTCCAGATATTTTGGTTAATCTTCATGTGAAATAGCAAAACCTAAAGAACACACAGAAGAATAAAGCAAAGACCATTTCCCTCTCTTACTAGACCATGAGTAATAGACACACATTCTATAGTTACATCCTGGTCAAAATGATTATCTGGTCACCCTTTCAACTGGCAATTTTTAGCATCTTTTAGGTGCCAGGAACTGCTTGCTGTTGGGACATGAGATACATCAGCAAATAAAACAGACAAAGACCTTTGCCTTTGTAGAGTTTACATTCTAGCAGAAAGATCATGGTTTCAAGAAGGAAAAGTCTTTGCGATGTTCAGATTATGAGAAATAGGCGCCAGGGATCTAGCTCAGTGGTAGAGTGCTTACCTGGGTTTCTTCCCCAGCGCTGCAAAAGAAAAAAAATCCGGTTTATAAAGAATTCTCTTTAAAAAAAATCTTGTTATATTCCTCTTTTTTCAATGACCAATTTTCCTTAAGGCAAGAGTTCAAGATGTTGAAGGTCATGTGAAATGTACGATTAACATTAAATTAATTTTTTATTTTTTGCAGTACTGGGGATTGAACCCAGGGGCATTTCACCTCCAAGCTATACCCCCGGCCCTATTTTTTATCCTTTATTTTGAAACTGGGTCTCACGAAGTTGCGGAGGGCCTCACTAAGTAGCTGAGGCTGGCCAGGAACCCGGATTCTCCAGTCTCCACCTCCCAAGTACTGGGATTACAAGCGTGCGCCACCACGCCTGGCTAAGTTAAAATATTTTAAAAAATTAAACACATCATGCTCTCTTCTTAAAGGGTGAAATTTTCTGATGAACCTATTTTTCTTTCAACTCTCAATCATTCTTTAAGGTAGGAAGACAACTATGGTAATGTAGTCATATTTTAGCATTGATAAAATATTCTGTCCACGGAGAATCTTCTTTGATCATATTGGTTACAGAACAGAGAACAATTCAAATTTACTTCTTTTAAAGAGAGATTAAAAAATACCATGATCTCTAATCCATCATTTATGGTCCACACTGTATTAATTTATCCAAGGATCAGAAAAATAAAAATATCAAAGGATAGGAAATACAGGGCTGTCCATTGCAATGTTGCTTCTCTGAGATATTTGGCTGGACAATAATATGAGGCTTATAATACAAATGGTTTGCATTCATCAGTTAGTGGAACAAATATAGGACAGTCTTTACATAGTTGGCTAATTTTTTACACTCATCACTAAAAACCTTTTGAAGGTCAGGAAATCTTAAAATTATAATGGGTCATTCTCTATAACATTGCAGGACTCAATAGTTTGTGCAGACAGAAGTATATATAGGTTTTGGAATAGATCCATAGAGTAGAGCTATGAAAATATTAGCAACAACTACTATGTTTTCTGTGTGTGTGGTACTGGGGATCGAACCCAGGGACATTCTACTTCCAAGCTACCACTCCAGCTCTTTTTATTTTTGGTTTTGAAACAAGGTCTCACTAGGTTTCTGAGAGTCTTGCTAAGTTGCTGAGACTAGCCTCAAATTTGCAATCTTTCTGTCTCAGCCTCCCAAATACTGATATTACAGGCATGTGTCACTGCACCCAGCTGCAATGACTACTATTGATTAAGGGCATATTAGATGCCAGTAGAGAACTTGAAACACTGTGCCAGCTCTTTCATCTAGTACTTGCTACAACCTTATGAGGTAGATCTTGGAATATACATTTTATGGTTTAGGAATTCAAGACTCAAAGATTATGTGAGCACCAAAATGTGATTCAACTCTTCAAACTCTATGGACTTTCTACAATGTCTCTATCTATCTTTCTCTGCCTCCCTCTTTCTTTCTCTCTTTTTTTTTTTTTTTTTGGAGGGGGTGTGGTTCTGGGAGTTGAACCCAGGGAGTTTTCTGCCTCAGATATACTTCCCAAGCCCTTTTTAATTTTATTTTCAAACAGGGTCTCTTGCTAAATTGCCCAAGCTATTTAAGGCAGGGGGAACTTTCAATCCTCCTGCCTTAGCCTCCCAAGTCTCTGTCACTGGAACAACATGGATCTAAACAATGCCTTTCTTAAAAAGGGTTTGACTGGATGAAAAGATAAGCAACTTACTTTGCCTTACTAATACATAGTTTTCTGGCAGCTTCTTTACTAACTACTTAGAACTTTGTTTCTAAGACCAAAAAGCTGGTTGTCAAACTTAGAGCACCCAAAAATTCTAAGGGACTGGAAGGATTACTGGGGTTTCAGGTATTTTAAAAATGTTTTCTATAATAAAAGAATTTTGCATGTGGTTAACATAGGCAGGCAAATAGAATATTCATTTCAATGCATTCTGTTTCAAAGACTGTATTCCGGGCATTGACTCATAAACAAGAGTACAAATAATATAAATTCATATGAATGCCTAATAAAGGTTTTTGTGAAATGAATTCATTTCAGGATCACAGAAAGGCAAAATTCTCTAAAGTTGAACCCATTAAAATATTATATCTTTACCACTAATATTGTTTGGCTCTATGGTGTGCACAAAATGAGTAGAAGGTAGAGGAGCATTTGGCCAGAAAAAAAATAGGTGCAGGCCTGTATTTCTGGGCTACATGATTTTGTGCTTGATGGTTTAGGTTTCTACTGTACATTTCTTTCAGAGAAAATCTTATTTTCTACCATAAATCCTCAGCAGGCATGCACTTGGCTAGCAAGGGGGAAACTCTGTCCCAGATTTCTATAATACATTCATGAAGGGATTTGAAACAACCAACAGTTACTGCAGAAGGAAAACTAAAAAATGTTGTTCCCTGGCATTTTTTAAACAAACACAGAAGTTCAAGTACTATAGCTATTAAGCTCTTTGGCAGCGACATAAACACTGGCTTATTTCTAACCCCTATAATCCCCAAATGAAACCCGGCCTTCATTTTCAGTTGTAATTTTTCCTACAGTAGCTCAGATGCCAGGAGCTCAGAGGAAGGGTCTCGGGCCTGGTCGCTCAGTGGATCCCCAAAATGTCCACATCGGGGCCAAGGCCTTCACTTCGTCCGCCTGGTTGAGAGATTTCACGTAATAACCACCTTCCTTCCTATGCTGCCTGGTCTACAAAGAAGCCCTTTCTGGGGTGAGGGAGGGAGGAGTTTCATTTCTTCTCACATTCTTTTTACTCATAAAAGGAAGGAGCAGATCTTGGGAAGATGTGGTTGACATATTTGTCTTCCATGGGAACAGGGGCAAGACATTCTTTTCGAATCATAATTGTGATGTACGCAGGGTCTCCTGGGAGAATTTAACATGTCATGTGATCCTCAGGTGCAAAGGGACCTCCAGGGAGAAATCCCCCCTCTGTTTTATAAACCACAGCACGAAGGTGCGGATGAAGCTGCTGTGTGTGCTTAGGGATGACGTTTTCACAACTTCCCTTGGTGCTCAGATAAGACATTTTTCTGGTTTTGTCTGAAATCCCTCTTGCCATGATTGATTTCCTTTAAAAATAATTCTGAAGGAGAGGGAAGAGAGAAGGGAAAGTGGAGGTACTGGGGAATTAAATTGACCAAATTATATTTTGTGCACGTACAAATATATAACAATGAATCCGACTATTATGTATAATCATAAAGCATAAATAAAAACAATTTAAATTATGAGGGAGAACAACTAGGTACTATGGCCTGAGCAATATCGCCTCTGTTTTTTTAAATATATTTTATTGGTGCATTGTAACCATATATCATATTGAGGTTTGGTGTGATAGAAACATACATGTAGACAGCACCCTGTGCATTTCCCTTGGGATCTTGCCCCTCCCCATCCCTGCACCCTCCCCATCCCTGTTCATAATATTGAAATTGGTACCAGCAGTTTCACGAATGTGCATAGGATTGTGAGAACTGCTTCCTTCATAGGTCTCCCCCTCCTCACATCCCTCCCCAAATCCCCTTCCACGGTTCTACTGGTATCTTTCCTCACTGATCTGAATTCTCTTTTGTTTCTCAGTTTCTCTGTAGCTTCCACATGTGAGAGAAAACATATATTCTAATAGTACAATTGCCCTGATGCACCAATTTCCTAAGTGGACAAGGAAGTCCTGAAGACAATGATGTGTCAGCAACATTACTCAGCTGAGTCCATTTATACAGCTACCACCAAACCTAATAATTATGGGTGAGCAGTGCAAACTCACAGCTGAACTCAAGGTCAGAGAAGCATCTCTCCCATGTCAGGTCCTGAGCCCACAGTGGAAACGCACAACAGATGGTCAATACTAACAATGGCTACAACCCCAGCGATGCCCAGGCTATTCTATGTGGAGAAACATATTGGGAGGGCAGGTGGAAGAAGAAGGTCAAGTTGATCAGAAAGATCTAGAAGGGAACTTCCCTGAAGCAAGGGTTATTTTGTATGACTTGAATTTTACTTGTGGGTACTTCATACTTATTAAATAAGTAATGAGAATTTATACTTATCTACAGCACAGTGGTGATTTGCACCTTAATTGATTGATGTTTGCAGGGCTCTGTAGATGAAATCTGAAGTACATGGTGTGCCAAGTATCTTTCTAAATAAAATCCTAATTCATTAAAATTTTAGATTGACCTCTTACTAAGAAGTCTTTCAGGGGGACATTGTGCATGGTACTTAATCTTTTCTCTAGACCTTAATTTTTCTATGAAGTTGAAATCAATGAGCTTTAAGGTCTCTTTTAACTTTGGTAATCTGTGATTCTAATTAATTATACAGATGGAGACTGATAGAATTTTGAATCTGGAAAGACTCAAGAGTAGATTATATGGACTTGATCACCTGACAATCATGGAGGTATTTTTTTAAAAAAGCTTTTATTTGCTGGATGCTTGTTATATGCCAGGCATTATTTAAAAATTCATATATTCTCTTATATGCATTTCAGAAAAAGTTCTGTAAAGTAGGCATTGTTATAATCCTCATATAAGGAAACCGAGTCTTAGGAAAATTAAATAAACCACTTACGTTAGTCGGCTTTCCATTACTGTAACAAATACCTGAGATAATCAGCTTATAGGAAGAAAAGGTTTATCCTGGCTCATAGCTTGGGAGGTTTCAGTCCATGAACAATTAGCCCCACTTCTTTGGACCTGTGGAGAGGCAGCAGCTCAGGGTCGGTGCATGGTAGAACAAAGCATTCACTTTGTGGCCAGGACATGAAAGAAAGAAAGAAGAAGAGACGTGGGTCCGGCAATACTCTTCAAGGGCACACTCCCAATGACTTAAGACCTTCCACTAGACCCTGCTTCTTAAAGGTCCACCGTTTCCCAGTAGCACTAAGCCGGGGACAAAGCCTTCAACACATGAGTCTTTGAGGGACATTCAAGATCCAAACTACAGCTTTGCTTAAGAACACAGAACATGGCAGAATAGAAACTCAAACCCACTTCTCTTAGCTCCAAAATCCACATTCTTAACCATGGTCAGGCTGTCTTGGCATAGCTTCTCTAAGTGACTAGAGAAAATCTGAACTTGCTTTTCTACACTGCCTCCTTATCTATTAGGGCTCAGAAAACAATACCTCAAAGTAAAAGCCTCAGAAGAACCCTAGAAGCAAAGTTTCTCTTTGACCTTCTCCTGACCTTTACCTTCTCCTGACCTTTGACCTTCTCCTGCTCCTTCTCCTGCTCTTCCCGTCTCTCACTTCAATCTTCCCAGGAGGTAAGCCAGAGTCCCTTTCCCCAAGGTGCTCATAGAAGCCAGCCATAAAGCCTCAAAATATTATTCTAACCTTTCCCCACCTTTCTATAGTTACTAGGTGACTATAAAGAAATTAAGAACCAGCCAGGCATGGTGGCACAGGTCTGTGATCCCAGTACTTGGGAGGCCGAGACAGGAGGATTGAAGGTTTGAGGACAGCCTCAGCAAGGTAGTAAGACCCCCAGCAACTTAGTGAGACCCTGTTTCAAAATTTAAAAAAAATGAGTTGGGGGTGTTGCTTGGAGGTAGAGTGCCCGTGGGTTCAATCCTTATTACAAAGAAAAAGGAAAGAAAGAAAGAGAGAGAGAGAGAGAGAGGGAGAGAGGGAGAGGAGAGGAGAGGGAGAGGAGAGGGAGAGGAGAGGGAGAGGA
>PVJS01044535.1:0-16614 GCA_004027185.1 Glis glis
AAAAAAAAAAAATAAAAAGAAAAGGAAACCTCTAAGGGAGTGTCTGGATGAAAAAGTATTTTCCAATTTTTTTTTTTTTTTTTTGCAGTACTGGGGATTGAACCCAGGGGCATTCTACCTCCAAGGTACACCCCCAGCCCTAGTTTTTATTTTTTTTCTGAAACAGGGTCTAAGTTGCAGAGGGCCTCAATAATTAGCTGAGGCTGGCTTCGAACCTGTGTTCCTCCTGTCTCAGCATGCTTGCACCACCATGTCCAGCATATTTTCCAGTCTTAAAAACAACTGAAGAGCCGGGCATGGTGGCGAATGCTTGTAATCCCAGTACCTGGGAGGCTAAAACAGGAGGATCGCAGGTTTGTGGCCAGCCTCAGCTTAGTGAGACCCTCTGCAACTTAGTGAGACCGTTTCAAAATAAAAAATAAAAAATAGGGCTGGGGGTGTAGCTTGGAGGTAGAAGCCCCTGGGTTCAATCCCCAGTACCACCAAAAAAAAAAAAAAAAAAAAAAAAAAAAAAAAAAAAAAAAAAAAAAAAAAAAAAAAAAAAAAAAAAAAAAAAAAAAAAATATATATATATATATATATATAGGATTGGGTGTAGCTCGGAGGTAGAATGCTTCTGGGTTCAATCCTTAGTACGACAACAACAAAAAAAAACAACTGAAGAGCCAGGAAGATTCAGTAATTGGTCTAAGTAATCTGCTAAGGGCTTCAGCTAGAATTTGAAATTAAGCCAGGTTAGCCAGGTTCGAGGACAGCCTCAGCAAGTAGTGAGACTCTCATCAACCTAGTGAGACCCTGTTACAAAATAAAAATAAAAATAAAATAGGGATGGAGGTGCAGCTGGGAGGTAAAATGTCCCTGGGTTCAATCCCCAGTACCACAAAAAAAAGCACAAAAACTGTAGAAAAGAATATTTTATTGAAACAGTTTCTCAATTAACAACGGAGCAAAGTACAATTTGATTCAAACCTGTCCAACCAGCCTCAACTGCTAATGAAAGAACTCAAACACACAGAAGAGGAGGGGATGAGGGTGGGGATGGAACTCTTAGGTCCCTCTCTGCCAATGTGGCAAAAAAAAAAAAAAAAAAAGGAGGGAGAGAAAAAGGAAAAAGATGAAAATGACTGACACCACCAGGTTTGCCCTTGTCCTATAGCTCCTGCTACTGAGGGAATACTGGAGGCCAGGCTCCCTCGGCCTCAGCACAGTGGGAAAGGGCCCCTCCTCGCGCAGTGGTGCGCACAAGGAAGGCCAGCACTGACCTTCTCCTTTGCCCACAAAGCCCACCTTGGAGGAGGGGCATTCTACATTCACACCACGGTCTCACCACCCCCCGCCTTGGGATAGGGACGCACAGTAGAAAGCACATTTTGGTCAGCCCAGTGGGGCAGGCGTGGAGGGAAAGGCTCTGACTGCGGAAGAGGGCAGAGGAGCAGAAGAAAGGGGGCAGGTAGTCACAAGGACCTGGGGTACCAGGCTTCCGGGAAGATAAGGACTCTGAGTGCCTGCAGGATGCTGGCATCTATGTCAACGACTCCACGTGGCTTTCCTGGGCCCAGGAGTCCACAGGACACATCTCACTCCTGGGAGAGCAGGAGATGCGCTCTGACTTCCTCCCTGCCTTCTCTGGCCACCAGGGCTCGCACGTGCTGTTGGTAATACTTCCAGATTCACTCAGGACAGTCCAGATGGAAGTCTGGGCAAGGGCCAGAGAACTGCCCGACCTGCACCATGAAGCCAAGGAACCGAATGAAACAAGGAGGCACATGGCAAAGGAGGAGGGGCTTAGGGAAGGAAAACCTTGGAGGGAGAAAAGAGCAGAGACAGGCACTCGGAAACCAAACCTGGCGACCAAGGCTCTGTAGAAGACTGGCCTGAAAGGAACATTGATTTCATGGTGGAAGAGGAAACAGGGAAGGAAGGATGCCCAGAGAAGACTGGGTGCTCACCAGTGTCCCAGGACATCCTTCCCATGAGCAAGACCCCACCAACCACCAGTGGTCATTCTCTCACCTACCCACAGGCCGATAATTAAGACATAATAGTGATTTTTCCTAAATGCAGAGGACCGGGTGGGTAGGGGACCAGGGGGTAAGGCTGGGGACCAGAACAAGTTCAGGTTTTAACCACAGCTACTCCAGAAGGAACTGGTAAGCGGCCCCTCCTCCACACTCAGGTCCCAGGTGAGAGAGAAGGAGCTTGAGCCTCCTAGGGCAGGACCAGCCCCTCCCCCCAACCCGATGCGTAATAAATAGAGGTGGTAGGAGAAGGGGCTGGGAGTGAGTGGGGAGACTGGAGGTGGGGTTATAATTCATCGTTCTTCAAAGGCCGCTTCTGTCCTGCCGGCTGCTCCTGTTCCGTCTCTGCGGGGAGGTGGGGGAGAGAGCAAGGGAAGGATGGCTGGTGAAGCAGAGGCCAGTGGCCCCGGGTCCCTGCAAGCATTCCCGCTCCTGCCCCGCCAGGCTGCCCAGCTTAGCCCCAGGTCCAGCCTCACCTACTCCTGGACCTCCTAACTCCAATGGCTCCGGGTCTGCGGGTTCAGATCCTGCGTGTTGGAAGGGAAGGGTCAGTCTCTGCACTGCACAAGTGAGGGAGAAGCTAATGGGGAAGGGGAGACTTGAAAACTTTCTATAAAGAGCCAGCAAGTAAATATTTTATAATGTGTGGCTACATTAGGTCTCTGCACCTATCTTTCCCCCCTCCCCTCCTTCTCTCCCCCTTTTTTTTTTTTTGCAGTACTGGAGATTAAGCCCAGGGGTGTTCTACCTCTGCGCCACACCCCGGCCCTATTTTATTTTTTGTTTTGAAACAGGGTTTTACTAGGTTGCTGAGGCTGCCCTCAAACCTGCAATCCTGTCTTAGCCTCCCAAGTACTGGGATTACAGTCTGTGCCACCACACTTTAGAAAAGTAAAGGCCACCGGGCGTGGTGGCGCACACTTATAATCCCAGTACTTGGGAGGCTGAGACTGTAGGATCCGGGTTTGCGGCCAGTCTCAGCTACTGAGGCCCTCTGCAACTTAGTGAGACTATGCTTCAAAATAAAGAATAAAAAATAGGGCTGGGGGTGTAGCTCGGAGGTAGAATGCCCCTGGGTTCAATCCCCAGTACCACAAAAAAAAGAAAAGTAAAGGCCATCTAGTTTCTGGCTATCCAGAACCAGGCTGTGCCCTTCCATTTCGCCTGCCGCCTGGGCTCGGGAAAGGTCCCATTCCCAGCCATGGTCTCCCCGACTCACGAGTCTCTACTTTCTCGGGTTCTGAATTGGGCTTTGTATCTTCAGTCTGGCCTGGAGAGAAACCAGGAATAAGATTTAGCCCTGGGAGGGAAAGACCTTTTCCCTGTCTGCCAGAGCCTGGAGCCAGGGGCCTGCCCTCACCTGCTGGGGGGATGACCTTCTCCTCCTGGTCACTGGCACTGGAGTTGAGGGGAGGCTCTGTTCGGGTGCCATTCTTGTCCTTGGGCCGGGGTCGGGGCTTGGCAAACTTGGCTTTATTGAGCAGATACTGCACCTCACGGTCCAAGGCCATCATCTTGGCCTCGATGTCTTTTGAGAGTAACACAGGCTTCTCTGTGGCGGGAAGCTTGGCCTGCTCGGCCACAGTTGCATTCTTCCAGGCCTGTAGATGAGGCCAGATAGGCTCAGAGCTAGCCGTGGAGAGAGCAGGTGTCTCTCCCGGGAGAACTCCTAGCCCCAACCACCTGTAGGCTCTTCCTCCAGACTGCATGTCACTCTGCCACCCACGGCCACCAGCCCCACAGTGCCAGCTAAGTGCCCAGTGTTGTATTTGCACAGTGATTACCCAAGTCTCATTGATGACTTTCTCTAATGTTGTCATCTCCACCTCGGTGAAGATCTGGTCCATCTCTGGGAGGAGCCGGGCGCCCCTGGAAGCAAGAGAGGAGAAAATCAGCTCCGCTGGCAGAGGGCCTGGGGTGTGAGGAATTTGTAGCTGACAGGAACGCACTGTGGTCCTGTAGAACTGAACAGAGAAGAGCCAGCACAGGCCACTCACTTGAGGAACATGCTGGAATGGTTGAGGAGGTTGTCGAGAGCAGACAGACGTTCCGGCCACTTCTTGCGCTCTTCCACCCGAATGAACAGCCCTTGGCACAGCTTCCTCAGCTCTGTCAGCTTCTCCTTCAACATCTGAGAGATGGGGGGTACACAGAGGAGTTGAGGGGTGACAGGAGAGCCCCAGAGTCAGCCTGGAAACCTTTGGTTGTTGATGGTGGTGCCGGACACTGGGGACTGAACCCAGGGATATTTTACCTCTGAGCTACTCCCCTAGCCCTTTTTTATTTTTTGGTGCTGGGGGTTGAACCCAGGAGCATTCTACCTCTAAGCTACACCCCCAGCCCTATTTTACTTATTTTGAAACAAGGTCTAAGTTGCAAAGGGCCTAAGTTGCTAACACTGGCTGCAAATCTACGATCCTCCTGTTTCAGCTTCTCAAGTACTGGGATTACAAGCGTGGGCCACCACGCCTGGCTTAGCCCTTTTTATTTTTTTGTGGTACCAGGGATTGAATCCAGGGGCGTTCTACCTCTGAGCTACACCCCCGGCCCTATTTTTTATACTTTATTTTGAAACTGGGTCTCACGAAGTTGCAGAGGGCCTAAGTAGCTGAGGCTGGCCGTGAACCCGGATCCTCCAGTCTCCGCATCCCAAGTACTGGGATTACAAGCGTGTGCCACCATGCATGGCTAGCCCTTTTTATTTTATTTATTTTATTTTTTTGTGGTACCGGGGATTGAACCCAGGGGTGTTCTACCTCCAAGCTATACCCCCAGCCCTATTTTTTTTTATACTTTATTTTAAAACTGGGTCTCACGAAGTTGCGGAGGGTCTCACTAAGTAACTGAGGCTGGCCGCGAACCGGATCCTCCAGTCTCAGCCTCCCAAGGACTGGGATTACAAGCGTGCACCACCACACCCGGCTCCTTTTTATTTTAAAACAGGGTCTTGCTAAGTTGCTGAGGCTGGGCTTCAACCTGTAATCCTCCTGTCTCAGCCTCTCAAGTACTGGGATTACAGGTGTGTGTCACCATGCCTAGCTTTTTTAAAAATTTTCTTTTCTTCTCCGAGACAGGGTCTAGGTCTATGTTGCTGAGGCTGGCCCTGAACTCCTGGGTTCAAGCCATCCTCCTGCCTCACAGCCTCTGGGGTAATTGGAACTACAGGTACGCAGGCTGTGCCCAGTCTGCATGGTTCTTTGCGGCCTTGAACCCAGCTCTTCTTGCTCTCTCTGGTGCTGGAGGAGGTAGTCAAGAGCTTCCACCCTGTCCCCCATGTGGGGCCTGGGAGGCCCTCACCGCAGTGGTGGCTCCAAAGCCCTCATCCTCCAGCCAGGCAGATGTGGTACTGAGTTTCCCAGAGATCTCCTCGCGCTGCTCCTCAGTGGACACTTCCTGGTACTCGGGCTGGTACAGCTTGTCCTACAGAGGGATGCAGACGCGTGCATACAACGAGCCTGTGGGCAAGGCTCAGAGCCAGATGCCTATGCCCAAGACCCGGGGAAGGTGAAGCTGCCCTGGCTACCAACCTGAGTCTCAAAGATGAAAGCTTCCAAGCTGTTGGCAGCTTTCTCCCGTTCCTGTTTCTCTAGGTCTCGGAGGGTCAGGTCCTCAAGTCTGTGGGACAAAGCGACAGCAGAGATGCAGGAAGGGCAGGTTAGAACTCAGTCCCCCTGGGGTGTGTTCCGCACCTGCCCACCTCACATCCACATGCTCACACACACGCACTCCTCACTTACTTCTGCACTGAACGTGCCAGCTCATCCTCAGGCAGGTCTGGGAGGTCCAAAACCACCAGCTCCACCCCGATCTCCTCCACCATTCTCTGCTTGCGGGCAGGCTTCTGCTTCTTCTCCTCCTCGGAGGCTGGAGGGCCACCCTCAGGTCCTGCTTCCCCCTTTTCACTGGGCTTCTGGGTGGGGAGAGTTGGGGACATCAGGCTTCGGCCTTTTCCTCCATGGGGCAAGAAATAGAGCAGGCTCCACCCATTCCCTCAGCCAGTGCTCACCTGGGCCTCAGATTTGTCCCCAGTTTCTTTTTCAGGGGGCTTTTCTCCTTCAAGGGGTATGTCCCCCTTGGGCTCAGGAGGCGGGGGTTGAGAGGTATCCTCCACTGGGGCCTCGACTTCCTCCTTGAGCTCCGCCTGCTCCCCAGGCTCATCCCGGCTCCCCTCAGCAGGGCTCTCCTCTTCTTCCTGGAAAACAATCACAGGCATCCACAGGTGACATTCACTACCAGGTACCTGGCCCCACCACACCCACACCTCTGCCGGGAAGGGCATCACCGCACAGCACACTGCTTGCAAGGAGATGGGTGGCAACTGTAGGGAAACAGTCTGGGGCTGTCTGCGCTGCAGCAGTCTAGCTGGATGAGGGAGAGCGCCTGGGGTTGGGTGGCTGGGTCTTGGGATCTGGTACAGGGAATGCTCCGAGCCCGGGAGTGTGAGGAGAGACATGCATGGTGATGCCAGCATGAACCCCGGGCAGTCGGGCTTGCCCACCCGCTTCCCACCATACTGCCACTACCTACCCCAGTGCTCTTCTCCATGTCCCTGGCTGCGTCCTGAGCTTACCTGGACAGCATCAGTGCCATTCTCTTTGGCGTCAGGTGTGGAGCCACCACCAAACAGGCTGGAAATGGTATTGCCAAGTTCTAGGGGGAAGGAAGCCCAAAGAATCAAGAGGGGACCAAGCAGTGACTCTGCACCCCACCCAAAGACAGCCTGCTGTCCACCTCCACAAACTGTACAAGTCTGCTCTCTCTCACACGTGTGCATGTGAGTGCACGGGAGCACGCATACACACAGGCGCAAATGCTCAGCTTACTGGTAAGAGTAGACTCCTCCTCTAGGCTGTCTTCCACCAGCGTCTCAAATACAGACTCCACCTGAAAATGGGTTGGAAATGAAGGAACCACATTTCTCATAAACGCCTGCTATAGCGGGTGCCTGCTTTTGTGCTCTGTGCTGTGCAGCTATGCTGGCCCCTTCTCTCACTGCCCTTTGCCTTTTTTTTTTTTTTTTTGCAGTACTGGGGATTAAACCCAGAGGCATTCTACCTCTAAGCTACACCCCTAGCCCGATTTTATTTCTTATTTGGAAACAGGGTCTCACTAGGTTGCTGAGAGCCTTACTAAGTTGCCAAGGCTGTCCTCAAACCTGTGATCCTCCTGTCTCAGCCTCCCAAGTACTAGGATTACAAGTATGCGTCACCACACCCGGCTCTTTTCTTTTTTTTGGGGGGGTGGTACTGGAGATTGAACCCAGGGGTATTCTACCTCCAAGCTACAACACCAGCCCAATTATCTTTTTTTTAACAGGGCCTAAGTAGTTGAGTCTCATCTCAAACCCATGATCCTCCTATCTCAGCCTTCCAAGTACTGGAATTACAAGCCTGCATCACCACACCCGGCTCATCTCACTGCCTTTTGTAAAGACTCCTGGGAGGTCACCCCACCCCCCTTTATTATGAGTCCTCTGAGGACAGGACCACAGCAACTCTTCCCCTCAGAGCCCTCCACATCTCTGCTGGTAACACTACGGGCCATCATTTCCCAAAGTATGCGCTAGAATATATTAAACCCAGAATCATCCTTCAAACATGGGTTTCCTGCTGGGCGAGGTGGCGCACACTTGTAATCCCAGTACTTGGGAGGCAGAGACAGGAGGATCTGGGTTCGCGGCCAGCCTTGGCTACTCAGTGAGGCCCTCCGTAACTTCGTGAGATACGGATTCAAAATAAAGTACAAAAAATAGGGCCAGGGGTGTAGCTCAGAGGTAGAATGCCCCTGGGTTCAATCTCCGGTACCGCAAAAAAAAAAAAGGTGGGTTTCCTGGGCTGCAACTCGGTGGTGGAGCTTTTACCTAGCATGCAGAAGGCCCTGGGTTGCATCCCCAGCACTGCAAGGCCTGCAGGCATTCACAGGTCATGAGAAGGCCTGTGCCAGATCCTGCTTAGCTCTGTTTAGAGCCAAGACTGATCCGATTCCAAACCCTCTTCGTTTATGCTGTGGAGCCCGCTGTAGGAAAGGCGAAGGCCCCAGCCCCGTCCTGCTGCCTGCGCTTGGGGCCCCCTCTTGCTCTCACCCTGTCTAGGCTGAGCACGCCGCTCTCATCCAGGTTGAAGTGTGCCTTGATACCCTTGGACTCATAGTCCGGGTACTTTTTGAAGCTCTCGCCCACACCTTTCAGCTTCACTGTTGTCAGATTACGGGAGCCAAACACTCTGGTGGAGAGGGAAAGGAGTTTGAGGAGCCCTGCCCGGCCCACCTCCAACCCCAGAGCACACAGTCTCCTGGCCCCAGATGTCAGAGCCCTGGCCAAGGACTTGCTCGCAAGGATGGAGGCACTCTCCAGAGAGGCTGCTTCCAACCTCACCTGAACCCTACAGCCTGCTTCCCACTTCAGCCCTGTGGGCCCCACATCCCTCTGCAAACCCTCAGGTCATCTGGCTACTACCCGCCCCCCCCCCCAGTTCCCATCCTGTCCCCCCGCCCCTCACCGAAGATCCTCAGGCCCCAGGAAGCCCAGGTCACCGTAGTTGATGTGGAAGTTGAAATCGTGGCTGTATCGGTTAAAGGTGATGACTTTGCGTTGAGGGTAGGGCCCCATGTGGGAGAAGAGCACGCGCTTATTGTGCTTTAGGCTGCGAACCCCGGGCTCATCCTCCACCTCCCGTGTGAACTCCACCTACTCAGCAGGCAGAGAGAAGGACGCTGGAGAACCCAAGCAAGTTCTGGGGGAGGGGTGGGGATGCAGGGGGTCTCTCTTGGCAGAAGGACAAGGGACAGGCTGGGGTGGACAAGAAGTGAGATCGTACTTGGAGAGGCAAAGGGATCCTGTCACCTGATCAGGCAGGCCACTCACCAGGATGGGGTAGACCACCGCATCTCGGACGATGAACGGCTTCACCTTGAAGGCTTTGCTTAGTGCGGCTGCCTGGTACACAGCCCCCATGGCAGCTGCTTCATCCGCGTTGATGTTCTTCCCCAGCTCCTCCCTAGGAGGGTGCCAAGCTCCAGTACCATCTAGCCAGGAGCACCCAGCCCCGGGCAGACCTCGGCCCCACACTCACTTGCCCACGGCCTTCAGCAGCACCTCCTGAACCTTGGGGACCCGAGTGGCCCCACCCACCAGGATGACCTGCTCAACCTCATCCTGTGGAGGGGGAGGAGTGAGACTGCAGTTAAAGTTCTTCAGCACTGCCCCTCCCCGCTTGACACCCATCTATGTCCTGCCCCACCCCCTGCCAGTACCCCGCCCCCCTGGCCCTCACCAAGCTCATTTCGGCACTCTGCAGGGCCTGCTGGACAGGCCCTGGCACCCGCTCAAACAGGTCTGCGCATAGCTCCTCAAATTCCACACGAGTCACTTTCGCCTTGAAGTCAACGTCGTCCATCAGGCCCTCAATCTGGGAGAGAGAAGCAGTGTCAGGGGGTTGTTGTCCGCCCTGCTCTCTGTGTGGACAGGACAGAATCCCAGGGCACAGGGCTTTGGGAGGATGGCAGCACCCTCCACTCTCTGGGTGGGTCAGCATGCCCCCCACCAGCCCCATGTGGGCACCTGGGCCATGTGGTCAGCGTTGGCACTCAGGACTGTTTTGAGCCGGTTTGCTTCCCGCAGCAGCTTAGCCATGGCACGTGGGTTCTCCCGCACGTCCTTGGCTTTCTGGCCCTTGCGCTGCTCATTAAAGAGCCCAGCCAGGTGCTCACGCAGGCGGAGCTCCATCTCCAGACCCCCCAGGGTGCGGTCAAACCTGTTATGGAAAGGAAGCAGGGTGAAGAACACAGGCCTCTCCTCCAGCATGGGAGCCTGGCTTCCCTGCCCAGGGATGCCTGCCCTGTTCACTGCCAGGGCCCCACCCTCAACTCTCCACAGCACCTGTGATACCTCACGGTGGCAGCTCATCCAGCCACTCATTCAACAGTATTTACCAGGCACAGCCTATGCCATGTCTCTGGGGACACAATGAGGCGGGAAGAGCGGGGAGAGTCAGGGTCCCTTCTGTCAAGGTACTGCTAATCTAGCAGTTGAAAAACCCCCAGTGTTAGCAAGGAGCAGCAGACATGACTGGCAGAACACACACAGAGAGGTGTGTGCTGTCAGGGATGTCTGGGCAAGCTTCTCTGAAGACATGCTCAAATTGAAAACTGAAGAACGAGGAGTTAACTGGAGGAAGAGGAGAGGAAAGAACACTGTAGACAGAGGGAAGGCCTGGAGCTGGGAGAGAGTAGACAAGCTCCAAAGAAGGGTGAAATGCTGAGGCTCAAAGGGCAATAGGGCTCAGCGACACAGCTGTGGAGTCAGGGCTCAGACAGACACAGGGAAGCTTTAAAGAAACGGGTTAGCAGGGCGTGGTGGCGCACGCTTGTAATCCCAGTACTTTGGGAGGCGGAGACCGGAGGATCCGGGTTCACGGCCAGCCTCATCTCCCTCTCTCTCCCTCTCTCTTTCTCTCTCTCTCTCTACCTAGTGAGGCCCTCCGCAACTTCGTGAGACCCGGTTTCAAAATAAAGTATAAAAAATAGGGCCGGGGGTGTAGCGCAGAGGTAGAACACCCCTAGGTTCAATCCCTGGCACCACAAAAAAAAAAAAAAAAAAAAGAAAGAAACAGGTTGCAATCAGACTGCAATCAGGTGTTTTATTTACTTATTTAGCAGGGGATCAAACCCAGGGCCTCATGCATGCTTGGCAAGCACCTGACCAGCGAGCTATATCCCACTGCTTTTTTTTTTCGGTACTGGGAATTGAACTCAGGGGCATTCTACCTCTGAGCTACACCCCCGGCCCTTTCCATTTTGAAATAAGGTCTTGCTAAGTTGCTGAGGCTTGCCTTAAACCTACAACCCACCTGTGTCATCCTTCCAAGTACTGACATTATAGGTGTACCTAGCTTCTCAGACCTTTTTGACAAAGGGTCCTGCTAGGTTGCCTAGGCTGATCTCAAACTCTGAACCATCCTGCCTCAACCTGGAGCCTCCCCAATAGCTGAGATTACAGGTGCGTACCACTGCACCCAGCTTAAATTGGTGTCTTAAAGAGAACCCCCTGTTCGAAGACAGCCTCAGCAATGTAGGGAGACTCTCAGCAACCTAGTGAGATCCTATTTCATGACAAAAAATAAAAAAGGACTGGGGGTGTGTGACTCAGAGGTAGAATGCCTCTTGGTTCAATCCCTGGTACCACAAAACAAACAAACATAAAGAGAACCCTCTAGCTGCAATATGGAGAAACAACTGAAAAGGGATGTCACTGGAAGCAGCGTGAATTTTTTTTTTTTTAATTCTGCAGGTCAGAAGTCATGGTTGCTTGGTCTAGGATGGTAATAGTGAAGACACAAAGAAAAAGGGGGGTTTAAGCCAGGTGTGGTGGCGCACGCTTGTAATCCCAATACTTGGGAGGCTGAAACAGAAGGATCGCAGGTTCGCGGCCAGCCTCAGCAACTTAGTGAGGCCGTTTCAAAATAAAAAAATAGGTCTGGAGAGTATTCCTGCAGAGAGCAGGAGAAGGGTGGCTGCCCTTCCAGGAAGAAGCCCCTGCCCTGAGGGCCTTAACAAGAAGCCTTTCTCCTGGCACCCACTTACCCCACCCCCCGGATCTGCAGCTGCGGTTGCATCCCAGCGTCCTTGGTTTTCACAGTTTGGTAAGTCACGATGGTGCACACGGTGCTGCCGGAGCCCATGTCATAGAACATGACGTTCTGTGGAGACATCAAGGGAACTGTCAGGAAACGTATCAAATGCCAGGGTCCCACCTGCCCAGCTGCCTGAATCCAAGGGGCTGCCCAACTCTCAGCATAAAGCTGAACAGCTGTGCCAGCAAGATGCAAAACAGGCTGGGCAGCCTCCATCCTCAGACTCAGCCACCTTGCGCGTCTGGTGCAGAGTCCTCCTGGCTCACCTGTGCGGTGGTGTTGATATCTTTCCGGCGGAAGACACCGTAGCTGAGGGCGGCAGCAGTGTTGTCATTGATGAGCTGCAGCACTTTGAGGCCAGCCATCCGAGCTGCCTGCAGCACAGCTCGGCGCTCAGCTTGGTTGAAGAAGGCTGGAACAGTGATGACTGCGTCCTTGACGGGCTGCTCTACAGAGGACAACAGAACAGGGTCCCACCTGCTCCAAACCCTAGACATGCGCCTCCAACCTTGGCACTGCTGATATTTCGGGCCAGATAATGCTCTGTTGTCAGGTGCCATCCCGTGCACTGCAGGGAGTTTAGCAGCACCTCTGGCCTCTACCCACTAGAGGCCAGTAACATATTCCCAGATAAGACAACCAAATATGCCTTCAGACATTGCCCAGCGTTCCCTGGGAGGCAAAACTTCCCCATTTGAGAATCCTGGGAGCCCGGCTGCCGCTGGCCCCACCTTAGCACTCACCTGCAAAATCTTCAGCCAGGGAACGGGAGTAATTAAGAACCATGCCCAGCACCTCCTCAGGCGAGAACTTCAGCTGCCTGCAGGGAAGAGGTGTAGCTGAAGGCAAGGAAAGCCAAGCGTGAAGGCAGGACAATAGTGAACACATGGCACGGAGGAGCCCAGCAGGCTCCGTTCCCAACAGAACACTCACGGGCTGATCTGGAAGTGCACAGTCTGCCTCTGTGGGTCAAAGCTTAGCTCGTGCTCTGGGAAACGGGTCCGATAAAGGGCCACATGGGGGTTATCTGACTGCTTCCCTAGGAGGTGCTGAAAGTAACGTAGCGTGGCCTTTGGGTTCTTGATGGCCTGGGAGGAGGTGGAAAGGAGCTGAGTGTTAGGTGCCCAGACCCAGCACAGCTGCCGCTCGCATCACACAAATCCTTAAGGGGACACTTGGGTCCACCCGCCCTGGGAAGGGGGCTGTGGACTTACCATGCCTGCTGCACTGTCTCCAAAGAGTCTTTCGTTTTCTTTCAGGGTCACGGTTACTGGGGTTTTCCTCCGAGATTCCCTAAGGAAAAGAGACACCAGGTGCCTGCAGCAGAGTGTGAACCCAGGGGCCTCACTACTCCACAGTCGCTCCCTCAGACACCAGTCTGTGGGGCACTGTGGGGAACACACGCCACTTGGAGCCCAGACCCTGTGCTGCCCACCAGGGACACCAGGTCCACCCTCACTTGTTCAAGACAATCTCCATGGGCACTCCAGGTTTGACAATGGCCACCTTCATGGATTCGCTGCCCAGGTCCACAGACATCACTGCCAGCGTGTCTGAAGGGAAAATAGTGTGTCAATCAACCTGCTTTCCTGAGGGCCCTCTAAAGCACACCACTTTCCGTGGAGAAAGATAGCAAAAGACAAAAAAGTCTCGGTCCAGCAACTCTAGAGACTTCTGGCCAGAAGCCTCATTCCCTCCCCCACACACTCATTTATTCTTTGGTCTCTGTGCAGGACACATACCGCTTAGCGCCAACAGGTCTGCCAACAAGATGGCCATCAAAGCCCAACAGGGTAGCCTTCTTGGCCTGACTGTGGCTGCCATTGTACCCCTGGGGGAGGAAGAAACACTTGTAACTAAATGCCGTGAGACAGAACTACATCCCAGAAGAGAAGGTGCACGATTCATACCTACCACATTCCCACCCGGCAGTCTACATCCCCTTCCCTCCCTCCTGATGAGGTCCAACCACCACTCTAACCATCCCTAGAAGTGTCCACAGAAAAGGCCCAAGCAAGAGGGCATGGGTCCTCTGCTCCACCACATCCCTGAACAGAGAAGGAGAGCAGCCTTCCGGCCACGGTGCGGGCAGTCACCGGCACCACAGCACTGTGCCTGTCATACACCGGGGTGGGGCGAGGGATCCTTGCGCCAGGCTTAACCAGCTCCTCACACCTGGCGCTACCTTGGTGGTGGGGAAAGCCAGGCTAGGCCTGGTCAGGAACTGAGAGGTGATGACGTTGGGGTGGCTGGGGGAAAAGAAGGGCCTGTCTCCTGGTCGGCATCCCCGCGGATCGTCCCATCCACTCCCTTTCCCCAGGCCGCCCCCGGCCCCGCTGCCTACGCAGACGCTATGCCAGGGACACCGAGCACCCGGGGTTCACCTGAGCCTCACCTGACCGAGGCGGCGGCTCCCACTCCCGGGAGCGGGCCCGGCCCACCCCTAGCGCGTGGAGGCGACCCGGGGCCCAACGCACCGGCTTCCGCGCGGCCCTCGCCCGCGCTCCCGGCCCGCCCTCGTACCAGCACGCTGCACCCCGGGCGCGGTGGCCGGGCCCCCTTTCCGTTCCCACCCGGCTACCTCCTGTCTCGGTTGCTGGGCCCTGCTCCGGACCGACGCGGCGCGGACGTACCCACGCGCCCGCTGCGCGCCCCTAGCCCGCGCCCTTCACAACTCCCCGGGTTTGCAAACTGTTACAGCGGCCACCCACCTCTCCGCCGCGTCTCGCGCACCGGCCGCCCCGGACGCGGCGCGCGCTCATTGGCTACGCCGCCACCCTGCCCCGCCCCCGGCGCCCCGGCGCGCGCCCCCATTGGGCCACGTCCTGAGCCCGCCCCGCCGCGGTCTCCGGCAGTGCCCCGAGGCGGCCGAGGGGCCAGTCTACCGGTTGGGGCGAGATCGCCAGCTCGGATTGGACCACGTCACGGGCCGGCGCGTTGAGCCGCCTCCCCCGCCCCCCGCCGGCGCGGGATGCGCCGCTGCGGGGACCCTGCAGTGACCCGCGCCCCCGGCGAGTCGGACGCACGATCGGTGCCGCGGTCGGACCTCTTCCGGTCACCTGGGAGCCTGGGCGAGCAGCGGGAAGGACCGGCGGCACCTCCGCAGCCGCGCGGAAGAGGCGCTAGCCTGCGCGTCGGTACTGAACTGCCCTAGGCTTTGGCTGCACATCAGAGAATGGGGCGCAGTCACCCCAACCCTCCCGTTTCATTGAGGAAACTTCAACCACAAAAAAAGATGTGCGCGGATGGATCGGAGATAAGCAGTGTATTAGTGGCAGGACTTGACCTGGACTCTGAACTCCATTCATATGAGAAAAAATAATCCAAACTGTAAACGTTGCACTCAAACGACACTTTCTTGAGTCTATTATTGGCTGAGCATATGAGCACCGCCTTCTATGTGTTTCTGTTCCATTAAATTTTGTACGCGTTCCTTTCTCTTTACCTGCTTCTGGCATGGGATTAAAGCAGCTGACTCCTCTGTTACTCAGCGCTTCTCACTCCCTTCCTTGTTACTTTAGCCCAGCAGAATTGCGCAGTTGGAGAGCGCACTTCTTGTAAATGCGGATGGAAATCGGCCACCTGTTCCCACCTCCCCGCATTGATACCTGGGATCCCTTCACAGAGGCTTCTTTTAAGAGCCCTGGCTGTCAATGCCAGCGCTTTGTCAAGCCTGAGCTCGGATAAGGAACTCTCTTCTGTTTCTTTCTCTACGTGATGCTTAGGTGGGGAGAGAGTAGTTGGATGTCTATGCTTAGAAAGGAAACCTACTGGCAGTACCGAAAAAAAAAATATTGCGCTTCTTTTGGGAATAGTTCGGTGCTCAGGTACTAAAGAAATCGGTAGAAATCAAGAGCCGGGTGTGGTGGCACACGCTTGTTATCCCAGTACTTGGGAGGCTGAGACAGGAGCATCTCAGGTTCCCGGCCAGCCTCAGCTACTTAGTGAGGCCCTCCGCAACTTAGTGAGACCTTGTTTCAAAATAAAGAATAAAAAATAGGGCTGGGGATGTAGCTCGGAGGTAGAATGCCCCTGGGTTCAATCCCCAGTACCGCAAAAAATAAATAAATAAAAATAAAAAACAAATAAAGAGCCGGGCATGTTGGCGCACTCTTGTAATCCCAGTACTTGGGAGGTGGAGACCGGAGGATCCGGGTTCATGGCCAGAATCAGCTACTTAGTGAGGCCCTCCGCAACTTCGTGAGACCCGGTTTCAAAATAAGGGATAAAAAATAGGGCCAGGGGTGTAACTCGGAGGTAGAATGCCCCTGGCTTCAATCCCCGGTACCACAAAAAAAAAAAAAAAGAATAAAAGCCGGGTGTGGTGGCACACGCTTGTAATCCCAGTACTTGGGAGGCTGAGACTGGAGGATCACAGGTTCACAGCCAGCCTCAGCTACTTAGTGAGGCCCTCCGCAGCTTAGACCCTGTTTCAAAATAAAGAACAAAATTAGGGCTAGGGGTGTAGCTTGGAGGTAGAATGCCCCTAGGTTCAATCCCAAATACCGATAAATAAAAAAAATAAATAGAATAAAAAATAGGGCTGGGGGTGTAGCTCAGAGGAAGAATGCTCCTGGGTTCAATCCCCAGTATTAACACAATTTAGTTATAGAAACAAATACAATCTTGGAAAATTTCATTCTAGATAAAGCTAAGTCCCCTTGACACCAACCACAACCTCTCTCTCTCTCCTTTGGAGGTAACTGCTATTAACAGTGTGGTATATAACCTTCTAGGTCTTTCCTTGGAATTTACACCGTGTGTGTGTGTGTGTGTGTGTGTGTGTGTGTGTGTGTGTGTATTGCTGGGAATTGAACCCAGGGGCATTCTACCTATACCCTGAGCCCTTTAACAGGGCCTTGCTTGGTTGCTGAGAGTCTCACTAAGTTGCTGAGGCTGGTCTGGAACCTGTGATCTTCCTGTCTCAGCCTCCCACATACTGGGATTACAAGTGTGCACCACCATGC
>PVJS01044536.1:0-16612 GCA_004027185.1 Glis glis
CCTTCTCCTCCTCTCCTCCTCTTCCTCCTCCTGCCCTCCTCCTCCTCCTCCTGCTCCTCCTCCCCTCCTCCCCCTCCTTTTTCTTTTTGTGCTACTGAGGATTGAACCCAGGGGCATTCTACCTCTGAGCTACACCCCCAGCCCTATTTTAGTTTTTTTATTTGGAAACAGGGTCTCGCTAAGCTGCGGAGGGCCTCACAAGTAGCTGCGGCTGGCTGCGAACCCGGATCCTCCTGTCTCAGCCTCCCAAGCACTGGGAATGACAAGCGTGCGCCACCACGCCCGGCTTGGTGTCTTTCCTAATAAGGCGCTAGTTGGCAGGTCTGGGGAGGAGGGAGATGGGAGGCGGCTCTGTGGCAGTACACAGGCTTTATTGGGATAAAACCTGTGGAGAGGACGGTGCCCCATGTCCGCTTACAGATCAGAAGCTTACATGGGTTGTTTACGGGGTGATTCCATGGGGGGGGCAGTGGTTAGCCATTGCTGGGGGGTTAGCTGGATTGTTAAGGGGACTTAGCTGGGTTGTTAGAGCTGGGTTAAGCAGGACAGTGGGAATTTTCCGCAAGCAGAGGGACTCCATAAGCCAGGGGCTTGGCAGGCACGTCTTAGGCACGACGATGGGTACATTTTGGCAAGTAGGGGGAGGGGTATATTGGGCAAGACGGGACTTTCTGGTCAGCAAGGAGATGCGAAATGACACACAAGGTTGGCCCGCTTTCGTTGGAGACTAAGCCCACCCACCCCCGTGCCTCATCTAAACCTGATTATCTTCCAGACGTCTTGTCCCAGGTACCATCACCCAGGGGTGAGGCCGGCAACCTGTGAAGCGGGGAGGGATGCATTCAGTCCAGAGCAGGGCCCTAAAACTGGGCGTCAGCTGCGAAGTCGACCAACCTCGAGCTGGGAAAAGCTCAGGAGCTTGCTTGGATGGGAAGGATGGGGAGAGACCGGTGAGCCCCAACCCTAACGTGCCTTGTGCCAGGACTGCGGGGGCTAGGGTTCACCGGCTGAGCTTGGAACCCTGAAGCAGTATTAAGATATCAATAGCGGAAGCGGGCGCGTGGCGCACGCCTGTGATCCCGGGACTTGAACTTAGTGCGCCGCCCGGGGCCTAGCGTGCAGTGCGCACTGCGCAAGCGCCAGTCTGCACACCGGGATGGCGGGACACGCGCGGGCGCGGGCACCAGGTGCAAAGCCCCAGGTGAGAGGCAATGCACGGTTCCAGTGAGACCACCGCGCCTCGGGGGGAAGGGCTCACCGGTTAAGGTTAAGGTCGGCCTGAGGACCTGGATGACGGGCCGCCGACCCCACCTGAGACCCGGACACAGCCCGCCGAGCTCCGCGATGCGCGCCCTGCCCAGGTTGTACCAGTCCCTGTCTCCTCTCTCTCTGCCCTAACATATCCTAAGTTGTGCGATAACTGTGTGGGATGTTAACGAATAAAAAGGCTGTCTTGGTCACGATTGCAATCAAAGTTCTGGAAACGACAGAGAGAGAGAGAGAGAGAGAGAGAAAGAGAGTGTGTGTGTGTGTGTGTCTGGGGAATTGAACCCAGGGGCGTTCTACCTCCAAGCTACACCCCCAATCCTTTTTATTTTTTATTTTGAAACAGGGGGCCTCGCTCAGTTGCTGAGGGTCTCACTCACTTCCTGAGGCTGTCCTCGATCTGCGATCCTCCTGTCTCAGCCTCCCGAGTACTGGGGTCTGTGGTGTGCGCCACCCCCGGCTCTCCTCCCCAGCAAGCCACTGCCTTAGGAGAAGATGAGCCCCGCAGAAGGCAGGCTAATGTCTAGCGCAGAGGCAGGAAGGGACACGTGACCCCAAGGGTGTCCAATCAGGTGCGAGGGGCCATCCTCTGGGCAGGGCTGTGGGTGGAATCTCCCCTGTCAGTCACAGGACCCGCTGGGGCGGGGCGTTTTCTGATTGGTCAGCTTCCTGAGGCTGTGACAAAACACCTGGGGAAAGAGACTTAAAGAAGGAAAGCTTCATTTTGGCGCTTGGGTCCAGGGTTCTATTGCTGGACTCTGTGGTGAGGTGGAAAATGGAGGCAGAAGCGTGTGGAAGAGGAGAGCTGCTCGGCTCCTGGTGGCTGGGAAGCACAGGGGGAGAGAGAGAGAGAGAGAGAAAGAGAGAGAGAGAGCGGGCGCGCGCGCGAAGGCTAGAGCTGGCTTTTATTTTGTTTCTTTTTTATTGTACTGGGGATTGAATCCAGGGGCATTCTACCTCTGAGCTACACCCCCTGCCCTATTTTATTTATTTGGAAACAGGGCCTCACTGAGTTGCGGAGGGAGGTTGCTGAGGCTGGCTGCGAACCTGCGATCCTCCTGTCTCAGCCTCCCAAGTCCTGGGGTGGAGCTCGCTTTTATAACACAGGGCTCCTTGCAGCCCAGGCTGCCATGACTGCCTGAGTGGCTTAGTCCACCGGTGCGCTGGGAGCCCTTGGGTCTCACTTCAATGCTGCTGCGCCGGGGCCCAGTTTCCACACCCGAGCTTGGAGGACAGTCCCGATCCAAACCCTAACAGCTTCTGAGACTACTGGGAACCTTTGGGCCGTCTTCCGCAGGACTGATCCATCTTGCTTTTTCCATGGGAAAAGCACTGGGGGGGGGGGAGCAGAGAGACCCCCCCCCAAGTTAGCTGCCCTAGATCACTGGAGGGACCCCCGTTACATAATAACCGATCCTCACACCCTCACACTTAAGCCAATGTTGAGTTAGATGTTTGTCTCATCAAAACCATCTTGAGTAACACACTTTATTATTTTAGCACTGGGGTCTGACCCCAGGGGCATGGATCTCCGGTTCATACCCCAGCCCTCTTTATTTTGTCTTTTGAAATAGAGTCTCCCTAAGTTGCTGAAACCAGCCTGAACCAACCATGATCCTCCTGTCTCAGTCTCCCAAATACTGGGATGACAGGCGTGCCGCCACCGCACTTGGCTGAATTGTACATTTAAAAATGGTTTAAATGAGCCGGGCTTGGTGGCGCATGTTTACAATCCCAGTACTTGGGAGGCTGAGACAGGAGGTTCGCAGGTTTAAAACCTGCTTCAACAACCTAGAGAGGCTCTCAGCAACCTAGTGAGACCCTGTTTTCAAATAAGAAAGAAAACCAGGCTGGGGGTGTAGTGTGGAGGTAGAATGCCTCTGGGTTCAATCCCCAGGACCAATAAAAAAAAAAAAGGTTTAGCCGGACGTGGTGGCACACTCTTGTAATCCCAGTACTTGGGAGGCTGAGAAAGGAGGATCGCAGGTTCGTGGCCAGCCTCAGCTACTTAGTGAGGCCCTCCGCAACTTAGTGAGACCCTGTTGCAAAATAAAGAATAAAAAATAGGGCTGGGGGTGTAGCTCGGAGGTAGAATGCCCCTGGGTTCAATCCCAGTACCACACACACACACACACACACACAAAAGGTTTAAATGGCAAATTTTATGTTATATTATTTTAATCACAATTTTAAAAAGAAAGAGAGGCGGGAGAGAAGAGGAGGGGAGGGAAGGGAGGAAGGAAGAAAGTCAGTCCAAGGGTAGACTTCAGGCATGGCTGGATCCAGGGTTCTCTCCATCTGTCGGGCTCTCTCTTTCACCAGTGTGGCTTGATTCTCTGTAGGCTGTCCCCAAGTGGTGACAAAGATAGTCTCTGACAGTTTCAGGTAGAGCTAGCAACTTCAGCAAAGAAGAAAGTGTCTCTATGCTAATAGATCCCAAAAGTCCCACATTCGGGTCTCACTGGGGCGGGACCTTGCTCTTCCACCAATCACTGGGGCCAAAGGAGTTGGAATGATCTGACTGGCCAGGCCGGGGTCACATGCCCACTCCTGGGGGGCACACACAAACCCCAAGGTGAGAGTGTGGGGCGGGGTGGATCTCAGAGAAAACCAGGGGGCTTTGGCCAGCTGCCCCCAGCCCCAAGTTGAGTTTTGAGCGGGCCCAGCCCCAGGGCCCCACCCGCGCTGATGCAGTTGGGCCCGGCTGTCCTTACATTCTCTCCAGCGAAGCCCACGTAGGTACAACACACGCTCCTCAACCCGTCCCTGGGTTTGCATAAAAAAACCACGTCCACGAAGTAGCAACTGCAATGTTTTTCAATCACACAGCAAAGATATTTAAAAATATCACCCATATGTGTTTTAAATACAGGCAAATAGCTGGCAAGGCAGCCGGCTTCACACCCGCGTGCCATTCTGAGTTATAAGCTTCTTGCTTCCAACTCTCAGAATCACACGTTGAAGGCCAGACAAGCCCAGAACGCGGCGGAGGCTGTGCATCTTCCCAGAATCTTCCCAAGCCGCCCAGCGCGGGGATTCTTCCTGCCACAGGAACTGTCTGCCATCCCAGGAAGAAACTAAAGGGTCCTGGGTCTGAGCTGAAGCATTTGCCCACAACTGACAGACAACACAGAATGGAACCAGGAGCTCCAGTCCCACCCGCAGGAAACCGTCCCCAGTCCTCAAGAGTCAAGCCCAAGCCCGCCTGTAATCCCAGTACTTGGGAGGCTGAGACCGGAGGATCGCAGCTACTTAGTGAGGCCCTCCACAACTTAGTGAGACCCTTTTTCAAAACAGAATAAAAAATAGGGCTGGGGGTGTAGCTCAGAGGTAGAATGCCCCTGGGTTCAATCCCCAGTACTGCAAAAAAAAAAAAAAAGTCAAGCCCACACCACTAGCCATCCTGGTCGTCTTTAAAATCCAACCTTGTAGCCAGGCCTGGTGGCGCTGCAAGGCTGGGGGGTGTAGTTCAGAGGTAGAATGCCCCTGGGTTCAATCCCTAGTACCACAAGAAAAAAAAAATCCAATCTTGCTTATATGTGATCTTATAACTTGAGAGTCCCCACATTTTCTCACCTTCTAGATTTATACTTTCCTTTAATAACCAAAACAACACCCTTCTACTAAGGGTAAGTAGCATATAATTCCAACTCAAATAGGCTAAAAATGTATTTGTGTGTGTGTGTGGTACTAGGGTTTGAACCCAGGGCCATTCTACCTCCGAGCTACACCCCCATCCCTTTTTATTTATTTAGTTAGTTTCGAAACAGGGTCTTGTTAGGTTTCTGAGAGTCTCACTATGTTGTTGAGGCTGTCCTCGAACCTGTGATCCTCCTGTCTGAGCCTCCCAAGTCCTGGGATGACAGGCATGCGCCACCATGCCCAGCTCGTATTTTCTTTATACAGTCCTGCATTACATAACAGGTTTATATTCTGAGAAGTGCATCATTGGGGGATTTTCGTCATTGTGGGAACATTATAGAGTGTACTTACACAAACCAAGTGGCTCTGGTGTCATTAGATAATACAATCAAGGGACATTGTCATATACGTGGATCACGGTTGACTAAAACACAGGTATGTGGTACGTGACTGCATTACCCAAGAAACGGAGAGGTAGGCAAGTCCAGGTTTGGCGTGATCAGTGGCTACGTGACGGCAGCTCTCTACCCTGCTGTCCTCTCTGTGGTCTTTGTCCTCAGCCTGCTTCTCCTCATGATGGCTACCCAGCTCCAAGTATCACAGTATCACATCTAAACCAGAAACATCCACAGTAAACCTTTTTTTTTTTTAATAGTATTGGGGATTGAATTCTGGGGCATTCTACCTTTGAGCTGCACCCCCAGCCCTATTTTATTTCTTATATTGAAACAGGGTATCACTAAGTTGCGGAGGTCCTCACTAAATTGTTGAGGCTAGCCTTGAACCGGTGATCCTCCTGTCTTAGCCTCCCAAGAACTGGGATTACAGGTGTGCACTACCATGCCGAGTTGGCCAAATTTTTTTCTAAGGTGGTTGCTCCAGGCACACCCCCACCGCAGTGTAGGAGAGTTCCAGTTGCTCCACACCCTTGCCAACACTTGCTGTTGTCAGGCCTTACAATTTTGGCCAATCAGGTGAGTGTGCTAAGGCACCTCATTTGGGTTTTACTTTGAATTTCCCCTAATTTCTAGTGAGACTGAGCAGCTTTTCATTTATTGATTGGCCATTTGAGTTTCCTCTTTTGTGAAATGCCTGCCCAAGGCTGTTCTGTGGAGCTTAGAAAGGGACCTTTTTACAGGGCCACTCTGGGGACATTTAAGTCTGTATTTTTTATTCTATTTTTTTTTTTTTAGCATCAGTTTGCCAAAGAGGCCAGCTATCGAGACCTTAACAGTCCTCCCACCTGGGACCACAGGTGCACACCGCTGTTCTCAGCCACGGCGCAGTCCTTAGCAGGTGACCCTGGGCGTAGAGGCTTTCGGGAACCCAGGCTTCTCCCGGAGCTTGCGTACTGTGTGCTCCTCACCTGGCCCCGGGGGCCGAGCCCAGGCGTGCTCTGTCCACAGCGAAGGCAGAGACACAGCGAAGCCTGTGGAAATGCATGTCCCTGGAGGCGCAGGCGCGGAACCGGAAGCCAACACTTCTGCCTCATTTTCTTAGCCAAAGCAGGTCACACAATCAAACCTGAGATCAAGAGGCGGGAAAGTGTCCCCCGCCCCACCCTTGGTGGGAAGGTCCCCGCAAAGTCACGTGGCATCGGGCGTGAATAGAGAACAGAAGGTGGAGAATTGGAGCCAATGACACCATTGACCACAGGAGAAAGCTGAGGTCCAGAGAGGTTAAACAACTGGAATTAGCTCACACAGCCAGCTAGCCACAAATTCAGGATTCAAACCCAATAGCCGTAGAACTCCTGAGCCAACCCTCCCCACCCCCCGCACTATGGCCGCCACATCGGCATGGGACAGCCCTTCCCCAGGGAGTGACTTTTTTTTTTTTTTTTTTTTGCTGGTACTAAGGATTGAACCCAGGGGTGTTTTACCTCTGAGCTACACCCCCAGCCCTCTTTTATTTTTTATTTTGAGACAGGATCTCATTAAGTTGTGGAGGAACTCGCTAAATTGTGAGGCTGGCCTCAAATCTGTGATCCTCCTGTCTCAGGCTCCCAAGTACTGGGATGACAGGCAGGAGAGACTTTAAAGTGCGGAGCGCACCAGTTCCCACCTGATCTCTCTTTTACATTCGCGTCCTGTCTGGGCCGCCATCTGTCCCTCTGCTCTGCGGCTGCTTCAGCGGTGGGGCGAGGCCTCGCCAGCCGGGTTCCCTCCGCCTTCCGCGTCTAGCAGATGCAGGTTCTCCGACCCAGGCGCCACGATTACCAGACGCTCTTTAATTAGCGTAATTTCCATTATGCGTATTGCCTCCCTGAGATTATCTTAATTCCGCAGCCCTCGGGGACGCGCGGTGCGTCTGTGCGTCTGTGGCCGCTTACCTTCTTGGGGATCGGGAGGCCGAGTGGACCTGCAGCGGCTCTGATGGCGGAGGACCTGGGCCCCTCGGGAAGCTTGCAGCCTTAGGAGAAACCAGGAGGCCAGGGCTGGAAGGAAGGCCCAGTGGAGCAATCCAGACGGCTCTAGAATCAGCCAGGCTGGACCTGAATTCACTCTCTGACTCCATGACCCTGGGCAACTTTTTCTTTCTTTCTTTCTTTCTTTCTTTCTTTCTTTCTTTCTTTCTTTCTTTCTTTCTTTCTTTCTTTCTCTCTCTCTCTCTCTCTCCCTCCCTCCCTCCCTCCCTCCCTCCCTCCCTTTCTTCCTTCCTTCCTTCCTTCCTTTCTCTCTCTCTCTCCTTCCTTCATTATTATTATTGTTATTATCATTATTATTTGCAGTACCAGGGGTTGAATCCAGGGGCATTCTACCTCTGAGCTCCACCCCCAGCCCTATTTTTTTTATTCTTTTTTTTTTTTTTTTTGCGGTACCGGGGATTGAACCCAGGGGCGTTCTACCTCCCCGCTGCGCCCCCGGCCCTATTTTTTATCCTTTATTTTGAAACCGGGTATCACGAAGTTGCAGAGGGCCTCACTAAGTAGCTGAGGCTGGCTGAGAACCCGGATCCTCCTGTCTCAGCCTCCCAAGTACTGGGATTACAAGCGTGCGCCACCACACCCATTTGCCATTGCCGGGCGTGGTGGCATGGTGGTTCATGCTTGTAATCCCAGTACTTGGGAGGCTGAGACAGGAGGATCAGGGTTCGTGGCCAGCCTCAGCTACTTAGTGAGGCCCTCCGCAACTTAGGAGACCCTGTTTCAAAATAAAGGACAAAAAAATAGGACTGGGGGTGTAGCTTGGAGGTAGAATGCCCCTGGGTTCAATCCCCAGTACTGCAAAAAAATTTATAATTATTATATTGTACTTCTGAGGGTTAGCTAGCACCCCACCATCACACACACAAACACACACACACCCAAGTATCACTTAATTCCCCCCAAATTTCTGCGCCGCTCCTGGGGGCCTGCATTCAGCAGTACTTGCTGGTGCCAGGTCCTCGCATGTATTAGTTACTTCCCACCACAGCCCAAAGATGTTTCCGTTGTGCAGATGGGGACACTGAGGCTGGGGGAGGAGAAGCGGCTTGCCCTGGGTCCGCACCTGGGAAAGGCGGAGCCGGGTCGCATCCTCGTGGGAAGCGGGTGTGACCGGGACCGGGGAGTCTGCGCTGAGATGTGCGGCGACCGCTTTGCATCCGCGGTGCCCTGTGATCCGGGTCCCTGGCGAGAACTTTGCACCCATTTTACAGCCGAGCAGCCGAGGGCTGGGGGAGACGCCAGCTGTCACAGAGCAAAGATTCAGTCCCTGCCCCTCCATGCCATCCTCTGTCGCACTCCTGTAGCCAAGGACACTGCTGCCTGGGGAAGGGGTAGGAGGAGAGACAGGAGCCCTAAAGGATAAGGGGTCCCCCAAGTCTACTTGGGGCCCTGTTATCACCGTCCAGCCTGGGGGCTGCCCAGCACCCTGGCTCTGGTCTCAGGGGCGCCTGGGCTGCTGCGGCGTTGGCAGAGACACTGAGTGTCCACCAGGTGGGGCTTTCGCCCAAGGCTCCAGGAAGCCCCAGGAGAGGCCACGTCGCCCACTGGGGCAGGTCCAACTGAGCGCACATGCCCGGGTGTCTCCACACAGTGTGCACACCCATATGCACACATGGGATGTGCAGATGTCTCTGTGAGCAAACAGGCGTCTCTGAGAGAACCCGTTTTGGTCTCGTGTGCAAATGTGCAGAGAGATGTGTGCTCAGGCATGCAGGCAGGCGTGCACGCCTGTGCAAACCCACACGTGCAAGCATGTGCAGAGGGGATGAGGGCACACACTGACCTCGAATGCAGGTGAGGCGCATGCGCACGCCTATATCTCTGTGCAGATGTGTACCTGTGCGTGTGCAGAAAAGGGTGTGAGCGCACACATGGGTGGCGGAGCAGAACCCAGCCTGCGGTGCTGAGGCTCATTTTATTTATTTTATTTTTTGTGGTACTGGGGATGGAACCCAGGGGCCTTCTACCTTCAGGCGACACCTCAGCCCTATTTTATTTTTATTTGGAAACAGGGTCTCGCTAATTGCTGAGGCTGGCCTCCAACCTGCGATCCTCCTGTCTCAGCCTCCCAAGTACTGGGATGACAGGCGTGCGCCACCATGCCTGGCTCTGAGGCTCATTTTAGAGTCTCCTTCCTAGGCTGTTGTGAGGCAGGGGCATGAACCAGATGACTTTGTGGGATTGGCGATGCCTGGAAGATCGCCAGGGACCCTGATGGAGCAAGAGGGGCCACGGCAGGAGGATTAACTTTGTTTCCTAGGTCAGGGGGAGGGGTCTCTGCTTCAAAGTCAGACCTTGAAGGGTTCTGGAGTTGGAGGGAGGGAGACCTTCAAAGGAGAGCTCCCAGAACCTTCGTCCTAGACCCCGAGTCCTGGCAAGTGTGGACAGAGACTGTGGGTGCAGGAGACTGCAGGCTCTGGCACCATCCCCGACTCAGCCGCTCTCCAGCCGGGAGGTGACTTCAGTGCCCCACGAAGGAGGCAGAGGCACCTGAGAAAGAGAAGGGGTAGGGATGCCTTAAAAGTCAAAAACTCAGCCGGGAGTGGTGGCGCACGCCTGTAATCCCAGTACTTGGGAGGCTGAGACAGGAGGATTGCAGGTTCGTGGCCAGCCTCAGCTACTTAGTGAGGCCCTCCGCAACTCAGTGAGACCCTGTTTCAAAGTAAAGAATAAAAAATAGGGCTGGGGATGTAGCTCAGAGGTAGAATGCCTCTGGGTTCAATCCCCGGTACTGCAAAAAAAAAAAAAAAAAAGTTGCTGAGACTGGCCTCCAACCTGCGATCCTCCTGTCTCAGCCTCTCAGTACTGGGATGACAGGCGTGCGCCAGTGGAGAGGGAGTGGGGAAGGGGAGTCATCAGCGCAGTGAACTAGTCCCTGACATGGCAGGGAATCCTGCCAGGAGAACCTGTCCCTCTTCTTTTGTTCCTCTGGAATTTGACTGGTCATTGACACATGGTTGAGGCTGGCTGCAGGCCTGGCTTTCTGATACTCTGGTGTGTGTGTGTGTGTGTGTGTGTGTGTGTGTGTGTGTATGTGTGTTACTAGGAATTGAACCCAGGAGGGGCATTCTACCTCCAAGCTATGCCTCCAACCCTATTTTATTTTTTGTTTTGAAACAGGGTCTTGCTAGGTTGCTGAGGGTCTCGCCAAGTTGCTGAGGCTGGTCTTGAACCTGCGATCCTCCTGTCTCAGCCTCCCAAGTACTGGGATGACAGGCGTGCGCCACTATGCCCGGCTTGTCAACCCATTCTTCTTTCTCAGGAGAAGCAGAGCAGCCTCAAGGTCAGAGAACCTCAGCTTTCTGCGGGGAAACCCTGGTTCTGTCCCTTTCCTAGCAGTCACTTCTCTTAGGACCTCAGTCCTTCCATCTGCGCTAGGGGGACACAATCCCCGTCCTCTCGGATCCGAGGTCAGTAAAAACGGAAGCAGCAGAGACCATCCATTTCCACAGCATCTGACACACAGGAGCTTACCCAGTCCCCTGCATGTCATGCGATTATCGACACCATGGTACACAAAGAAAACAAAGCACGGATAGTCGAAGTCAATTTCCAGATATCACAAAGATATAAGAGGCAGAGTTGGAAGCCGGGCGTGGTGGCGCACGCCTGTCATCCCAGTCCTTGGGAGGCTGAGACAGGAGGATCACAGGTTCGAGGACAGCCTCAGCAAGCAGTGAGATGCTCATCAACCTCGTGAGATCCTATTGCAAAACTAAAATAGGGCTGGGGGTGTAGCTTGGAGGTAGAATGGCCCTGAGTTCAATCTTCAGTATAAAAAAAAAAAGAAGCAGACTTGGAATTTATACCCAATCCCACGCCATGGCCACCCTCCTAGCCACTGTGTCCTGCTAATGATTTATTTATAAAGCACCCAACAGCCGGGCGTGGTGGCGCACGCTTGTAATCCCAGTACTTGGGAGGCTGAGACCGGAGGATCCCAGGTTCGCGGCCAGCCTCAGCTACTTAGTGAGGCCCTCCGCAACTTAGTGAGACCCTGTTTCAAAATAAAGGATAAAAAATAGGGCTGGGGGTGTAGCTCGGAGGTAGAATGCCCCTGGGTTCAATCCCCAGTACCAAAAAAGATAAAAATAAAAAAATAAACACCCAACGACCAGCAGGTGCTTAATAGTGGTAATGGTTTTCAGCACTGTGTCTAAGGAACTGCCGGCTTGGACCGTGTTGTCATGTTGGCCACCGGATCTGGGACCTGACCGTGGGCCAGTCTCCCCAGGACATCTTGTGGGCGTCCGCCAGACAGTCCTAAGTGCCTGGCTCTCTCCTGGGGCTGTTGGGACGTCCCTGTGACCGTGGAGCCTGTAGTCGCTGTCCCTCCTGCCTGGCAGCTGGGGTGGGCGGCCCGGAAGGACGCAGTCTTTGTTTCTGGGTTGATGCTGGGGTTTCGCATATCATTATGTTGGTGGCTGAGGACCTGCCATTGGCTTCCCTGGGATCTTGGGCAGTTTCTGAGTTTCTGGAAGCTTTCTGGGGCTTTCTGATGCTCCCTTCTGCTTCCCACCTCCCTCTGTCTTCTTTCCTGTTGCTAGTTCAGACCCTCATCTTGACCTGTGGTCTTCCGGAATTAGGAATCAACGGGGAACCTGTTGAAGTTTTTGTCTCTCCTGTGTGTGTGTGTGTTTGTAACAGAGATTGTGCTAAGGACACGAAAACACCTTTTCACAAAAACGTTTAACATTTTAGTGCTTGGGTCCCCAAATCCGAGGCTTTTGTTGGCTGGAAAAGTCTGAATTTCCTGGCTTATCATCTTTCACTCAGGGCCACCCGGAATCATATCATGTCCTCAGCTAGCTCTGTTTAGGGGGTAAACACTTGCCTACTTAATTCATTAGTGCTGAGCCTGAGACGATGCGCTAGGAATAGGGTGGGAGAGACGGCTGAAATTTATTTTGTGAATAAAGCAATAAGCCACTAAGCAAAGCTAATATGTTTCAGCTCAGACAGAAAGACACGGTCATTCAGTATTTATGTAACAACCCATTCCTCGGTGGGACGGCAAGTTCCTACCATTAAAATTGTCGGAATTCTTCAGAGACCCGCTGCATTAAGTCATTTAAAAATATCACAGACTTAAAACAATCTGAATTATTGGATTTTCTCGCTGCTCCTCAGTAAGCATGTTTGCTGTGGCAATTTCCTGCTCGGTCAAAGGTACAGCCTCCCTCCTTCAGGAAAGTAGATGAGTTCCATGCAGAATTTTGATTCAGAAGCCCAACGGTCCCTAGTAACTGAAATAAAATCAGACCTAGGTTTATTTTTTTTTCTTTTAACTTTTCATTTTGACTTAATTTCAGATTCCTAGAAATGTCACAAGGAAAGTATAAAGAATGTTTGTGAGGCGGGCGTGGTGCGGGCGCATGCCTGTGTTGGGGAGACTGAGACGGGAGGATCGCAGGCTCAAGACCAGCCTTAGCAACACAGCGAGACTCTCAGCAACCCAGCCAGACCCTGTTTCCAAACAAAATAAATAAATAAATAAATAAAAAGGGCTGGAGGTGTAGCTTGGAGGTAGAATGCCCCTGGGTTCAATCCATAGTGCCGGGATAGGAGGAAAAGAATGCCTATAAACTCTCTACCTGGGACTCTCAAATGTTACATTTTTCAACATTTCCATATCATTGTTTCTAGTAGACAGATACATATTATGTTCATTTGTTCTGTGGGGAAGTGTCAGAGCCATGATGTTGTTCCTTTATGGCTAAATACTGGAGGGTGTTCTCTAAAAAGAAGGATACTTTGTTATACTGCCACGGTACAATGATGAAAACCAGGAAATTAACACTGACACAATGCTGTTACCTAATCCACTGACTTTATTCTGTTTGCCATTGGCTCCAAGTGATACACTTTATAGAAAGAAAATTCAGCCCAGCTTGGTGGCGAACGCTTTGTAATCCCAGTACTTGGGAGGCTGAGAGGAGGATCGGGGTTCACGGCCAGCCTCAGCTACTTAGTGAGGCATCTGCAATTTAGCGTGACCCTGTTTCAAAATAAAGAATAAAAAATAGGGCTGGGGTGTAGCTCTGAGGTAGAATGCTTCTGGGTTCAATCCCCAATACCACACACAGAAAGAAAGAGAGAGAGAGAGAGAGAAAGAAAGAAGAAAGGAAGGAAGGAAGGAAGGAAGGAAGGAAGGAAGGAAGGAAAAAAGAAAATTCAGTCTGGCGGTGGCAGCCCATACCTGTAATCCCAGTATTTGGGAGGCTGAGACAGGAGGATCGCAGGTTCAAGACCAGCCTCAGTAGTTTAGCAAAACTCTTAGCAATCTAGCAAGACTCTGTTTCAAAACAAAAAATCAAAAGGGCTGGGGGTGTAGATCGGACGTAGAATACCCCTGGGTTGAACCCCCAGTACGAAAAAATAAAATAAACAAATAAACAAATAAAATAAATTATATAAAATAAAAGGGGCTGGGGATGTAGCTCAGTGGTAGAGCACCCCTGGGTTCAATCCCCAGTACTGGAAAAAAAATTTTTTTTCTATAAAAAGCTTGGTTTGCTAAACATTGCTTGGAAGGATTTCACACTCGCTTTAGATTTTTTTTTTTTATTACAGGTCTTTAAAAAACAGACCGAAAGACAAGGAAGCGGTAAGCTTTAGGGATGCTTGGGGGAAATGTAACCATTTAAGAAAAATTGCAATGCGATCGTTATGAAATTTTCCTAAATTCATTTTTCAGAATGAGAGCTGTAATTTCAACGTGAAGTTATCAAGAGCCGAGACAAACCCCACATCACGTGCAATTTAATCTGGCAGGCAACAGGCCACTCGGAATTGCTAACGAGGCCTAATTCATTACGTCTTGGTGGATGCCACACTCTGGTCTTCCGAGCCTTGCAACTCCTGCATTAATATATTTGCCCAGACCTTGCGCGAAATGTATGGGGCCAGTAACAGAAATACTGGATCCTCGTCTAAATCACATCACAGTTTCTACACGGCTCAGAAAGATCACACCTTCTTCCGAAACATTTCCGAAACAATTATTTACATTACATTAAAAACTTTAATTGCCTCCGAGCACGTGCTCAGAGACGCAAAATATTGGAAAATCATCAAAAATATCCATCATGATTCTACTCTCCTTTATAAGTCTGCTAAACTTTATCTTTTTTATAACCTGCTGTATTGATCTATTGTCCCAGACCAAGAATGATGTCAGGAGTCCAAGCTGGATCATAAAAAGAAAATATAATTTCCATTTGCTGTCTATAAAACCAAATGTTTTGATCAGAGAAAAGGGGGGAGAGTGGCCCTTCTTTGGGGTAGGGAAGAGGGAGGGGTGGGGTGGCATGTGGTGGTGGGGGGACCAGCCAGCCAGGCAGGGTCACCCCAGGGTGGGGCAGAGTGCAAGCGGGTTGGGGACGGTGGCTGGGGTTCCTTCCTGGGGGCGAGTTTCTGGGAAGGCACCCAGGTCCTCCGGTTTGCACAAAAAGGGAGGGGGAACTGTAAAACAAGATACCCCGTCACCCAGATTGTCCAAGGTCAGCGGACTTGCAAAAGACCAGGACCTCCATGTAGAGGGCTGAAGACCCTCTCCCTAAGACAGTCGGAATAAAGGCACGCCATATTGCAGAGGACCTGGAGTCCCCAGCTAGGCTAGGGGGACCCCTGAATAATAGTAACAACAAGCAATCCTGCAGTCATGAAGAATTCGGAGCCCCCACAGCAGGGCGGGGGCCCCTGGACCAGATCGTTAGAATAATGGTCAACAGGGGGCTAGGGGACCCCTCAATAATAACAACAAGCAATGCTGCAGTCATGAAGAATTCAGAGCCCCCCCAGCAGGGCGGGGGGCCCTGGACCAGATGGGGGGTAGGGGACAGGGCCCTCCAGAGGGTTGACCTGGGACCCGCTCCAATAATCATAACTGTAAAAGGGCCTCGCACTGCAAAGTTACGAAGGGCTGCTGGAATTGGGGGCACAGACCCCCTAAATAATAACAGTGATGGGAGCCCTTATCCTAAAGCACCCGAAGCCCCCGTCCCTGGGTGGCAGCAAACACGACCCCCCGCCCCCCCCCAATAACCACAGCACGGAATGGCGTGGAAACCGCTCCGCCGCGGTGGCCGGCGACCTTTCCCAGGACTCAGTGGCGCCCCCGGGCGGCCCCCAGCGCCCACCCGCCCGAGCAGCGTGTGCGTCGCCCTGAGCGCCCGCCGAGACCCTCGGATCCCCAGCCGGGCCCGGCAGCCGGCGGAGCGGAGCGGCGGCCGCCCTCGGAGGCACGTGCTGTCTGTGCTCCGGGTTGCAAAAGGAAGGAAAAAAAAAATGCATGGCCAACTATTAACTTTTTTCCTCTCTGAGCCTGCCGTGCCCCGGGCGGCGGGTCTGGGCAGGTGCGCGGGGTGGGGGCGCAGGCCTGTCTCCCCGTTCCGCAGCCCCCACCCCCAAACTTCCCTGCGCATCGATCAGCACGTTACGTCAGTATTGATAAGTTTGCAAAAAGCCAAAGTCAAGTGCACTCGCGCGGCGGCGACCCCGCGCTCGGGGCGTTGCAGGGGCCGAGCTCCCACTCCGCCGCCGCGCCCCGGCGTGCTCCCGCCCTGCGCGCTCCTGCGGGCGCGGTGCTCCCGCGCGGTGCTCCGCGGGCCGGGCGGGCAGGGCGGCCGCGGCCGGGGGGAGTCCAGCCCGGGTATTGAGTGCAGCCATTGAGAAAAGCCAAACTCCGGTGTGCGCGTCTCGGATCGCCCCCAAGATGGCCGCCAATGTGGGATCGATGCTTCAATATTGGAGGCGCCCCGATCTCCGGCGACTGCAGGTCAGCGCGGCCGGGCGGGCGCGGGGCGCGGGGCGCGGGGCGGGCGCGGGGCGCGGGGCGCGGGGCGCGGGCCGGGGGCGCCGGGCGGCCGCGCGCCGCCATCGATAGGTATCAGCGATTGATCCCGCCGCCGCTGCTCTTTGTTCGGTTCCGTCATCGATGAGCCGCCGCGGCGGGGGCAGCGCGGGCCGGACGCGCTCGGGGGCGGCCGGGCCGGGCGGGGCGCGGCCATGGCGGGGGCTGCCGCCGGGACCCCGCGCGCCCCCGGCCGCACTTCGCGCGCCTCCCAACTTCGCCGCGCCGGGGAGGGAGGCCCGGAGCGCAGGGCGCCCGTCCGCCCGGTGGGGTGGGCGAGCGAGGAGGGAGCGGCGGCGGGGAGGAGGGGGAGCAGGAGCAGGGGAGCAGGAGGAGCAGGGGAGCAGGAGCAGGAGGAGCAGGGGGAGCAGGGAGGAGGAGGAGCAGGAACAGGAGGAGCAGGGGGAGCAGGAGGAGCAGGA
>PVJS01044537.1:0-16612 GCA_004027185.1 Glis glis
TTGCTGAGGCTGGCCTTGAACCTGTGATCCTCCTGTCTCAGCCTACCAAGTATTGGGATTACAGGTGTGCAGCTACCATGCCTGGCTGTTATCTGATTTATTTATTTATTATTTATTTATTTATTTATTATTTTGTGTGTGTGTGTGTGTGTGTGTGTGTGTGTGTTACTGGGGATTGAACCCAGGGGCATTCTACCACTGAGCCACACCCCCAGTCCTATTTTTTATTCCTTTTTTTTGAAGCAGGGTCTCACTAAGTTGCAGAGGGCCTCACAAGTTGCTGAGGCTGGCTGCGAACCTGTGATCCTCCTGCCGCAGCCTCCCAAGTACTGGGATTACAAGCGTGCACCACCACGCCCTGTGGCTTTTCAGGTTTATGAGCTTTGTTTTATAGTAGTGTAGAAGTTTTATTCATCTAGAGTCACATTTTTTATTCCTCTGGAGTAAGTCTTTTCCTTTGTACTATTACTGACATCCTTAGGGAGTCCTTTTCTATCATGAGGATATTGAAATATTTGCCTAGATGTACTGGTATAGTTTGAATATTATTTCAAACTTTAATCTCTTGGTGTTTATTTTAAGGTGTGAGGTAGTGAGTCAGCTACCTGCTACAGGAAGGCAGGAGTGGAACAGGTCAGTTGTTCTAAAAGTATCTGTTGAATCTGTTCCCGCAGCTCTCTTTCTGGAATCTCAGTTCTGCTCCACTGATCAATTTATTCTGCATCGACATTGCCTTTTAAATACCATAATTTGAAATCAAGTTTTAATATCAGGTATTAATTCTCATGTTCAAAGTGTGTTAGCTAATCACACACATTTGTTCTTTCATATGTAGTTTGGAATTATTTCATCAAGGTCTGGGAACCAAAAGGCCCAGTTGTGATCATATTGAATTTATAGAATAATGAAGGATAGCTATTTTTATAATATTGAATCTATCTCAAAGGTTTTTAAGATTTCAAAGCCCTCTTCTTAAAGGTTCTGAATATTGTTTGTTAATTATTTATTACTTTTATTGCCTTTTTTTGTGTGTGTGTGTGTATGTGTGTGTGTGTGTGTGTGTTAGTGTTACTGGGAATTAAACCCAGGGGCATTCTACCTTTGAGTTACACTTCCGCCCTTTTTATTTTTTGTTTTGAAACGGGGGTCTCGCTAGGTTGCTGAGAGTCTCACTAAGTGGCTGAGACTGATCTTTGACCTACGATCCTCCTGTCTTAGCTTCCGAAGTACTAGGATTACGGGCGTGCATCACCACACCTGACGTCTTGTATTTTTCAAGTGGTTATTGTTAATAGTTTTCTTACACGATTTTCTACAGTCAGATAAACTTATTGAACTTTTTCCCCCTAAGTATGAGATTTTGAGTTTGCTATCACAAAGTCATTAGTTGCAAATAATAATTTTATCTGTTTTCATAATTTTCATCTTTTTGTTTATTTTGACTACTCTTTCTAGACATTGCTAAGATTCAGGAATAAAAGCAGGTATCCTGTTCTTGTTTCTTTCCTGAGAATTGTTCTAATCATAGTGTTTCCTTTTTGGCTTGAAATATGTATTATCATATTAAAGAATGAATTTTATCAGATCCCTTTTAGCATACAGTATCATCATATGACTTTTTCCTTTGATCTTTTAAAAAGATGACATATTATTAGGCTCCCTAATGTTGGCTCATAGTTATATTCCTGAAATGAACTCTATTAGGTGACTTACAATACACATTTAGGTATTTTTGCATCTGTATTTTTTTCTTTTTTTTTTTTGTACTGGGGATCGAATCCAGGAGCATTCTACCTCTGAGCTACACAACCAACCCTATTTTATTTTTTATTTGGAAACGGTCTTGCTGAGAGCCTTGCTAAATTGCTGAGGCTGTCCTTAAACCTGCAGTCCTCCTTTCTCAGCCTCTCAAGTACTGGGATTACAAACATGTGCCACCACGCCCGGCTTTTGCATCTGTATTAATGAGCATATTTGGATGATAGTTTTATTTTTTAGTGCTGTCTTTGTCAAATTTTATATCAGAACCATGGTAGATCTTTAAAAAAAAGAATATGTGTGTGTGTGTGTGTGTGTGTGTGTGTGTGTGTGAGATATCTCTCTAGGTAATTTGGGAGTTATACCGTCTGCTGTTCCTTTAAGGTTTAAAAGATCTTGGTTTTGAAATTGTCTTCCCTGGTGCACCTTTATTTTTAATAACTTTATTTTGAAAATAATCCAACTTTAAAGAAGAGTACAAATGACCAGTTATTAACTTTTTTCATGTTTGTTCTATAACCTTTTTTCTGTGTGTATATATGTGTGTGTGCATGCACTCTGTGGCACACACATACACATTTTGTTATTTTTTAGTTTTGCTGAACCATTTAATTCTCAGTGTGAACACCATGACCCTTTACTATTAAACATTTAAATGTATATCCCCTAAGAAGAACTAGGAGATTCTCTTACATAACCATAGTTAAATTATCAAATTTAGGAAACTTAACATTTGTACAATACTGTTATCTTAATGTTATCTATATACAACCCCAAATCAGATTTAATCAGTTGTCTCTGTAATGTTCTTTAAAGCAGTACTCCCCATCCTTCCCTCCAGTCCCTACCCCCTATTCCTACTCTTGCCAGTCCACAGTTATGCTTTACACTCTGTTCTCATATCTTTTTGGTCTCTTTTAACCTGAAATATTCTTTAGCCCCTTTGAAAGATTTTTGTGTTCCTTGAATTAACTGGTCTTTATTCAGTACTTCCTGTGGGGGTTAGGGAGTAGTAATTTGTTTCCTAAGAACTCTCAGTGTTAAAACCTCCATAAATTCAATTTTTTAATAGAATTGTGTGTTGTGTTTTATTAAAAAAATATATTTCTGTCAGTGAGGTGCACCTAGCCTATTTGGTTTCTAATTTTAGGTAATTTTTTTTAATTAGGCTAACCAGTGGGTTATCTATTTTGTTCATTCTCTCATGTAACTTAGTTTTTATCTTAATCTTTCATAATACATTCTTTTAGCCTTTTTTTGGGGGGTACTGGATTGAATCCAGGGGCGTTCTGCCTACGAGCTATACCTCCAGCCCTTTTTTACTTTGAAACCAGGTCTTGTTAGGTTGCTGAGAGTCTTGCTGTGTTACTGAGGCTGTCCTAGAGCCTTCAGTCCCTCTAGCTATCTCAGCCTCCCAAGCACTGGGACTGCAGGTGTGTCACCAGACCTGGCTTCCTTTCCTTTAGCTTTTCATGTGTGTGAGTGTGTGTGTGTGTGTGTGTGTGTGTGTGTGTGTGTGTGTGTGTTGCATTGAATGTTTAGTATGTTGATTTTTATTTTTTTAATATTTGAGTGAATATTTAATATACTGATTTTTTTTCCCCAGCAAGTATGAGTTTTCCTGAAGTTTGGTCATACCTCATAGAATTTCACAGGAGTTTTTTTCTCATATTGTTTTTAAATATCCCATAATTGTAGAAATAGATAAACTCAATGTGAAGTGGCTTGGGAGCATGCTTTTTAAGCACTTTCCAGATGTTTGATATTTTCTTCTTTTATTACTGTTACCAATGTTTACTGTTACTATATTAACATTAAAAATGTGATCTGGCCGGGCGTGGTGGCACACACTTGTAATCCCAGTACTTTAGGAGGCAGAGACCGGAGGATCGGGGTTCGAGGCCAGCCTCAGCTCACGCATGCGCATGCGCGCGCACGTGAGCGTTCTCTCTCCTTCCCTCCCTCCCTGTCTCCCTATCTCTCTCTCTCTCTCTCTCTCTCTCTCTCCCTCCCTCCCTCCCTCCCTCCCTCTCCCTGTCTCTCTCTCTCTCTACTTAGTGAGGCCCTCCGCAACTTCGTGAGACCCAGTTTCAAAATAAAGTATAAAAAATAGGGTCGGGGGCATAGCGCGGAGGTAGAACGCCCCTGGGTTCAATCCCCGGTACCGCAAAAAAAAAAAAAATGTGATCTGTATCATTTCATTTTCTTTCCTTCCTTTTTTTCCTTTGAGTTTCTTGTTTTGATTAATCATCTCAGTTGCATGAATCTCTTTAAATAGGTTTTGCATAAATGGAGCAAGGATAATAATACTTCTTTAGTGCCAGCATATTTGTTATCTTTCTATTGCCTTCACATACAAATGACTTTGCTGTGTACAGAATTATTGGAATATACCTGCAACATTTATAGGCATTACCTCATTATTGCCTGTCATCTGATGTTATAAAGAAGTCTGAGACTCACCTGATTTGTTTCTATTTTTATCTTTGGCATATTTAGTTTGAATTGTCATATTTTTGAAATTTAATATTTTTTACCAAATTATGGTTTGATGTTAGTGTTTCTAATGTATTTTGTACGTGATGAACTCCTTCAATCATCAAGTTCCTATCTTCAGTTTAGGATTGGTTTTTCTTTTTAGGAATTTAATTTCTCTCCTTTTTTTTTTTGCGGTACCGAGGATTGAACCCAGGGACATTCTACCTCCGAGCTCCACCCCCAGCCCTATTTTTTATTCTTTATTTTGAAAAAGGGTCTTACTAAGTTGCGGAGGGCCTTACTACGTAGCTGAGGCTGGCCGCGAACCTGGGTCCTCCAGTCTCAGCCTCCCAAGTACTGGGATTACAAGCGTGAGCCACCACGCCAGCTCTCTCCAATTATTTGATCTTCTTTTGCAGTGGACTAATGAAGAGTTTGGTTCTGCGCTGTGTGTATCTTTTCTGTCTACTCTCTTTTGTCTCCTTATGCTTATTTGCATCCTGGATGACTTTTCTAATTTCTCTTTCTACCCTTTGTGTATTGTTTGCTCTAGGTCTTCACGTATGTTTATCTCTTAAATTTCTTTTTTGGCTCTAATACTTTTTATATTTGAGTTTCTTATTTTTCATCTTTTTTTCACAAACTAGGTTTTCTTTAATTTTCTTATATGTAAGTTGTTACTTGAGTTTTCTTTAGGGTGAATCTTTCAGACTAAGATGTTCTTGATTACTTTTTGAAAATTAATAGTTTTTATTTTAGAACCTATATGTTTGGGTTCTATAAATTTTCTTTGTTTTCTATTTATAGGGTAGCAGTTTTCTTGTTTGCCAGAAAATGGCAAACAAGATATTCCTTGGCTCTCAGGATACCTTGATACCATTCATATCTCCCCCTTGGAATTTAAACTGACAGGCTAAACTTTATATTATGATTTTAGTTAAAATATTCAGGTTTTACAGAGAGGTAATAAAGAGCTGATCCATTAGCTTGTTATAGTTAAGAACTTTGTCTCCATTGATTTTTCTCTTGATGTATATTGCAATTACTGTAGATTTCCATCTTCAACAGTTTGAGAGATTTTCTTTCCCAGCGAGAGGAATTTACTATTTGGGAACTATATTAGTGGCCATGGCTGCTGTAACAGATTACCACCAATTTGGTGGATTAAATCAATACACATTTACTCTATTCTCTTACAGTTCTAGAGGCCACAAGTTCAAAAATCAGTTTCGCTGGGCCTTAATAAGGCAGACACATTAGTCAAAAATTGGATTAATGCTATTTTTAGAATCATAGGTATTTCCCCTTAACAAATGATGCAAACTCAGATCCCATGGTAGAAAAGTGTATGTAATGGATATAGTTAAGAAAGAGTAGTGGGAACTCTGGAGAATGCTTGCTTTTCTGGAGAGAGCGTAACAACGTATGTGAAGGTCATATTCAGGCTACTAGCTTGCAGTCCTAGTTTGCAGCTGCTTTTTTTCTTTTTTTTATCTCTTACAAGTTGATCTTTATGTAGTAAAATAATCTTTATCTTGGCATTGAGAATAAGAGTTTTTAAACAGGAATTCATCAGCATGATTTTAGACTAAAATATTAATTTACTAATGATGCTTTACCTAGGTATTCCTAGAACTTTTAGGCTTTTCACTTTGTGTGTGTGTGGCACTGGGGACTGAACCCAAGGGCATTCTACCTCCAAGCTACACCCCCAGCCATATTTTATTTTTATTTGGAAACAGGGTCTCACTAGGTTGATGAGAGTCTGACTACTTGCTGAGACTGTCCTCGAACCTGTAATCCTCCTGTCTCAGCCTCCCAAGTATTGGGATTACAGGCATGCACCACCACACCTGGCTTAAGCTTTTCACCTCTTATACATTTCTCAGAACAAAGTAATTGGCAAGTAAACGAGGTTGCCTTATTTATTGATTGATTGATATTAGGAATTGAACATGGGCATTTTACTTAAGAGCCACACCCCCACCCTTTTTTATTTTTAATTTTGAAACAGATCCTCCTGAGCCTCCCAAGTAGTGGGATTACAAGTGTGTGCCACTGTGCCAAGCTAAAGTTGCTTAATTTATCAGTGCAGAAAGTTAGTCATTATGCTAAAGGAATTGTCCAGTATCACATATTGGTTTTTTGATTATTTGTTTATTTTGTTTTGTCTGCAGTGCTAGGGATCCAACCCAGAGCCTTTCCCATGCTAGGCAAGAGCTCTACTACTGAGCTTATTTATGACTTTGTTTTTCTTTTTTTCTTTCTTTTTTTTTTTTTTGTGGTACCGGGAATTGAACCCAGGGGCATTCTACCTCTGGGCTACACTCCCAGCCCTATTTTTATTCCTTATTTTGAAACAGGGTCTAAGTTGCGGAGGGCCTCACTAAGTAGCTGAGGCTGGCGGTGAACCCGCATCCTCCGGTCTCAGCCTCCCAAGTACTGGGATTACAAGCTCTGGGATTACAAGCTTGCGTCACCACACCCGGCAGGACTTTGTTCTTCTAGATGTATTATTTTAAGAATTGAGATTACTTCTGTTTCTGTAAAGATTAAACTAATAGAGATGAGCTTGGTTTTAAAACACAGTGGGTAGATGCTAGCTTGGCTGGAATTGTTTAAATAAAGGACATATATATATATATATATATATATATATATGTATATATGTATATACTTTATGTCTCTATGTGTCTTAAACCGAACTCCCCAATATAGTTATGATGATTATGTCAATTCATGAGTTTACCCTTAGAATTCCATTTACTCTATTGTTTTTTTCAGTTTTGCAGTTGTGGCCAATGCCTTTTTTTTTTTTTTTTTTGGTGGCACTTGAACCTAGAGGCATTCTGCCTCTGAGCTATACCCCCAGCCCTATTTTATTTTTATTTGGAAACGGGGTCTCACTAGGTTGATGAGAGTCACTACTTGCTGATGCTGTCCTTGAACCTGCAATCCTCCTGTCTCAGGCCTCCCAAGTACTGGGATTACAGGCGTGTGCCAGCCACCACGTTTGGTTGCCAATGCCAATTTGATAGACTTTCCTTGATGATGATGATTCTTTTTTTTCAGTTAGTATTTTTTTTTCCTATTCAATTTTTTTTTTTTTTTTTTTGCGGTACCGGGGATTGAACGCAGGGGTGTTCTACCTCCGCGCTACACCCCTGGCCCTATTTTTTATACTTCATTTTGAAACCGGGTCTCACGAAGTTGCGGAGGGTCAATATGTTTTCGGCCAAGAATTTTTTTTTTCCTGGTACGGGGGATTGAACCCAGAAACATTTTACCTCTAAGCTATATCCCCAGTCCTTTTTATTTTTTTGTTTTGAAACAAAGTCTCACTAGGTTGCTGAGAGTTTCCCTTAGTTACTGAGGCTGGCCTCTTATTTATGAGCTTTCTCTTTCAGCCTCCCAAGTACTGGGATTCTTAGCCCAGCTAAGAATTTTATATTATACCATTTTGTTTGTTTTCTTAAATTTCTATAGTTGTAAGCAACTAGGGATGGGTTTTTAGCAATTAATCCAGTGAGCCTTATAATTTGAAAACACTTATTTCTTTGATTATAACCTGTTTTTTCCTTCAGAAGGTCTATTTTTACTTGTATATTTGCCCTCCTTATTACTGGATTTTTTATTATTTTATCCAATTTTTTTGAGTTTGTTTATTCAGCAAATATTTATCGATGGTCTACAATATGCTCTGGGCTAGGAGAATTGACCAAAGAGACACTCTTGAAGAACTGGTACCTGAGCTGGGTGTGGTAGTGCTCTCCTATACTCCCAGTACTTGGGAGGCTGGGACAGGAGGATCGCAGGTTTAAGGCTAACCTCAGCAATTTAGTGAAACCCTGTTTTGTTTTTGTTTTTTTGTTTTTTGTGGTACTAGGGATTGAATCCAGGGGCATTCTACCTCCGAGCTACCCCCAGCCCTATTTTTCATACTTTATTTTGAAACAGGGTCTTACTAAGTTGCAGAGGGCCTCACTAAGTAGCTGAGGCTGGCCATGAACCTGCAATTCTCCTGTCTCAGCCTCCCAAGTACTGGAATTACAAGCATGTGCCACCACGCTGGCTACCTTGTTTCAAAATTTAAAAAAATAAAAATAAAAAAGGGCTGGGGGTATAGAATGCTGGGGGAGGTAGAACGCCCCTGGGTTCAATCCCCGGTACCCACCCCCACCCACACAAAGAACTGATACTTGAGTTGAAATATGAAGAATGAGTAGAAATTAATTAGACTAATGGATAAGGGAATAGCTTTTTAGGGAGAAGGAGTAGTGTTTTGTTTACATATCTACAGGAAGGAAGCACGGTGATTACTAGTTACTATAAGAAAACCATTTGGTTGGAGTAGAGAATGTGGCGGGAAGAAAGTATTGAAGTAAGATGAAGCTGAAAAGTGCAGGGGCCTGACTACCCAGGGCTGTCATGTGAGTCATTTCAAGATGTTCTTTATCCCCTAAACTCTGGGAAAGCTATTTTAAAGCAGTAGAGAACTGATGTGGTCATATTTGTATTTCAAAGTTCTAGTTAGGATATAGATTGAAGAATGAATTTCAGTGATGCCAGGATGCTTGTGAAGAGAAAAAATAGAAAGCTGGTATATTCTGCAGTGAGAATAATGGTAGCTTGGAGACATTTAGGAAGTTTAATCTGTGGGACTTGATGAGGTAGAGAGGTCAAAGATGTCCTTTGTTTCTGTTTACCTTAGTGAATGATGGTGCGCTTCCTTGGTAAAAGCCAGAGTCATGTGGAAGAGTGCTCAGGAAGCAGCAGAGAAGAGGGCCTCGGTGTAAACCTTGAGAAGTGCCATTATTTAATGACTTGGAGATGAGGATGAGCCTACAAAGGAGACAAGAATGGGAAAACTATGGGTAGGAGGAAAATGAAGTGTATAGCATCTTGAAAAGCCAGTGGGAAGAATGTTTCAAGAGGGACTGTTGTGTTGAATGCCACCATGAGCCATCTATTTGATGGCTAAAAATGTCTGTTAGATTAAGTGAGGTGGGAGAACTTGAATGACCAGAACTACATTTTGGAGTTTCAATACTTTTTTCAAGAAGTTTAACACTAAAGGGAAGAGAGAAGTGGTGGGATAGCTAGAGGAGAATGAATCGCGTGAAGGCTTACTTTTTTTTTTTTTTTTTTTTTGCGATACTGGGGATTGAACCCAGGGGCATTCTACCTCTGAGCTATATCCCCAGCCCGTTTTTTATTCTTTATTTTGAAACAGGGTCTCACTAAGTTGCAGAGGGACTCACAAATTGCTGAGGCTGGCTGCGAACCTGCAATCCTCCTGTCTCAGCCTCCCAAGTACTGGGATTACAAGCGTGTGCCCGGCGAAGGCTTACTTTTAATGGATGACACTTGAGTGTCTTCAAAAGTTAAATTCCAATTGAAAGAGAGGAATTGATATAAATGAGAAATGGAGGATAATAGTGGAGGGTTCCTGAAAAAACAAACAAACATGTAAGTTTAATGAGATTCCTTGAAGCATGGACTCCAAACTCTAGTAGAGGGATTTATGATTGATAAGAGGACAGAGTCATGTATTAGAACAGAAACTTATGAAGATAAGGTAAGTTCTAAAAGAATTCCTTAGCTGGATGTGATGGCACACACTTGTAATTCCAGTACTTGAGAAGCTGAGACAGTACATCACAGGTTCAAGGACATCCTCAGCAACCTAGCAAGACTCTCAGCAACCTGATGAGACCCTGTTTCAAAACAAAATGAGTGTATCTCCGAGGTAGAATGCCCCTGGGTTCAATCCCTAGTCCACAAAAAATTAACAAAAGAAAAAGAATTCCTTGAAGTGATCTACTCGTTTATTGTTTTCTTCTTTCTATGATAACCAATGTGCTATTATTCATTGCAATCTTTAGTTCAGTAATTGTTTTTCATTTCCATGAATCTATTTTCAGAGTGCCTTTTAAATTAAAAATTGATAGCCTGCAATTCAGTGTCATATCTTGATGGGTAGAGTGTACCTCTTTTTGACTTCTGTGTTTTATATTATTTTTCCATGCGCATTTTTCTATTTTATTTAGTCCAAATACCTGAATTGGCTTTGCTAGAAATTGTAATTAGTTCACTGTTATTTTCTTTCCATCTCAGACAGAAAAGCTTTCTTTCTTTTCTTCCTTTTCTTTTTTACTTTCCCCTTCTTTCCTCCACCCCCTCATTTTTAGGCCTTTACCTATTGGAAGTTTTAGAGATTTAGAGAAGAAACTATGTAGACTTGTAGGCAGGGGAAGATACTGACGTTGAAAGAAGTTTCAACTTTGTTCTCTGACAGTCTTTCCTACCTTGTGTGTTATATGTAAAAACAATTTTAAGATTTCCATTACTTCATTTGTGCATATACTGGATTCATGTGTAGGAGAATTGAAGTGCAAGTCCAGAAACCTAGGTACTATTCTCAGCCGAACACTCTTTGTAATCTGGGGCAGATCATTCTATTTCTCTGCAACTTCTCATTTGAAAATAGGCTTAGACCAATCAGTTCTGCATTTTGGCCCTGATTAATGTTATAAGTTACCAAAATCAAATTTGTAAATATAGATATAAAAATAGGCAATCATTTTTAAAGCAATGATCAGTAAGACTCCAAATGGCAGAAAATTATGCAAAGGCTAGCTTTTTGTTTTCAAATTTGCTATAGTTTTGTCGATGTTCTTATTACCATAGATAATCTTGATGACTGTCTTGGATTACAAAATATAATTTATTAATTTCTATGCCACGTGGCTTGGGAAATTAAAAGTGCTTTGTGAGCCTAAATTATGCTTTACAAACAGGTGTGGTGGCACACACTTGTAATCCCAGTACTTGGGAGGCTGAGACAGGAGGATGGCCAGTCTCAGCAATTTAGGAAGGCCCTCTACAACTTAGTGAGACCCTGTTTCAAAATAAAAGAGTAAAATAGGGCTGGGGGTGTGGCTCAGAGGTAGAATGCCCCTGGGTTCAATTCCTAGTACCACACACACACACACACACACACACACAATTATGCGTTACAGAGATGGGACTGCAAGCAGTGTGTGTTTCTTCACTGAGCCCCAGCAGTGCCATGTAGTGCTTAATATTCTCTCATTCAAGAATCATGCAGTACAAGCCAGGCATGGTGATGCACACCTATAATCCCAGCTGCTCAGGAGGTTGAAGCAGGAGTATCCCATGTTCGAGGTCAGCTTCAGCAATTTAGCAAGACCTCTCAAAATAAAAAGGGATGGGGATATAGTTCAGTGGCAGAGCACCACAGGGTTCAATCCCCAGTACTGGAAAATAAGTAAATAAATAAATGTTCATGCCAGGGGTGAGCTGACTGTTTGTCCTGCTTCACCAGGACTCTACAAATTACTCAGAATCCAAGGAAGTAAGATTTCTGAGTTGCCTATTTTATCTTCAAATAATTATTTATTTGGTAGTTTCATAGGCATATCTGGAAAATAACTACTGGGTTTATTTATAAAGGGAGAGTAAGGTCCCTATTAGGTGAAGGCTATAGGAATAGTTAGTTTCCATTTGCTGAGTGCCTCATTTTTGCCAGGCTCTGAGTGGCTAATTTGCAGCCATTACCTTGCAACAATATCCAAAGGTAAGTATAAATAGTCCATTGTACAGATGAGGATGTTGAGGGGTACCAGATTAGTAGGCAACAAGTATCTTAATCATACTACCACCCCCTCACCTCCCCCAGCCTAGCTAAGGGAATTAAAACACAAATGATGCTGACCTTCACTTAGAGAACTTGGCCTCACTGTGTCTATTTCTTCATTGGTAATATCTTTTAGGATTGTTATGAAGATTAAGGAAGTTATTACATATATAAAACTTTAGAATAGTGTCTGATTAGTAGTATTTCCCCCATAAATGTTAGATGTTTGTATTAAGCCTGTAACTACCCATTATCTCTAGTTGTTCAGAGGTGGAGATGTGGACTATAGGAAGAATGAGGAAGAAAGCCAGGGTCCCAATTTTATTTCTTCTAGAAGCAAATGAGTTTTAAAATAATTCTATGTGCTTTCAAATTTTTGTTTTGGTTTCCTTTCCTATTGCTTTTCTTTTGACTTGGTTTTCTTTTGACTTCTGGGTAAAAGTATTTTTTGAAGAAGTTCAATTTACCTTAGATGAAGCAAAAAATAACAAAAAACCTAAAGTCCCTATTATTACTTCAAATTCCAGGAAACACCAGTTACAGATACAGTTGAATCCCCCTTTCGACCCTTTCCTGAAGCCATCTCTTCCTTCTTTTTCTCCCCAGAGAGAAATTAGACATTCAACAAATATTATTGAGCTTCTGCTAAGTATTAGGTTCTCAAATAAGTGCTAGGGACACACCAGTAAATAAAAAAGTCCCTGCTCGTAGGTAGCTTGCAACCACTATCATACTTTAACCAAAATGTATATAAAATTGTTTTGCTACATTTTTCAATATATTGCCTTTTGTTCTTGAGAAATATTTGTGCTGATATAATTAGATCTATTTTGCTAAATATTCCATTATTTATCTATTCTACCTTCGAATGAGCAGCTAGGTTGTTTCCAATGTTTGCTATTATAGTTCTCCAAAAAGATCATTGCGCACATCACCTTGGGCAGATTGGAGAGTTTCTTTAATGCAGTATATTTCAAGCCTTTGGCTGTGACCACAGTGAGAATCACACCTGGCTTAGTAAACACAGTGTACTTCTGGAACAGAAACATGAAGAAATCATAGTTACTTACCTTGCCACCCAGCATGTACTCTGTTCCATCTTTTTAAAATGCAGGTCACATATAGCTCACTAAGTTGATTTCATCACTAAGTGTCCACCGTTTATAAAGCAGTGCTCTGAGATACGTAATTGGAAGTGGAGTTGCTGAGTTGTTGCTTATGTGCATCTTCAGCTTCACTAGCTTCTGCCATCAGCAGTATAGGGGAGTTCCTGTTTACCCATATTCATTCTACCTTTTTATATTGTTAGATGAAAAATGACATTTTATTTTAAATTTGCCTTCCTCTATTTATTAATGAGGTATTTAAAGTGTGTTTTAAATTATACCATGTATCATGTAGGGACTGAGTGTATGATACCCACTTTCCTAGCATGCATGATGCTGTTTGACCCCAAGCCCTGCAACAACAACAACAAAGTATATAATTCAGAAGTTTTTGATTCAAGGTTAGTGAAAGCTGGTGTCAAGGAAGAAAGATTATTATGACTGACTTCTCTCTAGCAGAAAAAAGTATAATAATATAATAACATCTATATTATATGGAGTATTTTCATTGGGTTAGACATTGTAAGAAGTGTATTGTATTTCATTTAATCCTTATAAGAACCCTATAAGATTAGCACCTTCTTATTATACAAATGGAGAGAGAGAGAGCTTCAGAGAACTTAAGTAGTCACACAGTTACTACATTCACACTGTTGATTAGTGGTAGAGCCAAGCCAGGCATGGTGGCACATGCTTATAATCCCAGCTCTAATCTGGATGCTGAAGCAGGAGGACCACAAGTTTGGAGCCAGCCTGAGCAACTTAGGGAGACCGTGTCTCAAAAAAAAAAAAAAAATTAGAGCCAAATTTTAAATCCAGTTTGTTCTAACTTCATAATGTGTGGATTTTAGTACTTCATACTGTTGCAGAATTCTTAGAGGAAATATGTCATTCCCACTCTCTTATTGGTTTGACTATTAAATGTGTTTATGGGTTTCACTCAAATCTTTTTTCTTTATCCCCCTCTCCCCCTTAAGATGGTAGTCTTTTCTCTTCTAGAGCCTCTCATTGCTGTTTCTAGCCTGGGATAATGGTCTTGATTGATCACATTTGGAGCTGATTTTCTCTTTGGCCCTTATCTTCTACACCGTTCCATCTGAATTTTTCCAGTGATTTGCAACCTTTTTGTGCCTCAGAGTTGCTTATGCAATTTTTTAAATACATAGAAGCCTAGGTTTCAACCCTGGCATTTGGACTTGGAAATCTTCATTTTCAAAATGTTCATAGATAATACTGTTGCACAACCATGAGTTGAGACCCATTGACCATTAGGTGCCTTAAGGTTAGGCAGTCTTGAATTAAAGTTTTGATTCCTGTAAACTCATTAGTTGAGTGACATTAGCTAAATTCTTTAATCTTGACTAAGGTTCACCATCTATAAATGAGTTAATATTAATACTTACTTTAGAGAGCTGTTGAGAGTAATGTTTGTAAACACCAGAGTGATTTAGAATTCTTAAACATTGCCGGGCGTGATGGAGCACGCTTGTAATCCCAGTACTTTGGGAGGCGGAGACCGGAGGATCCAGGTTCGCGGCCAGCCTCAGCTCGCTCTCTCTCTCTCTCTCTCTCTCTACCTAGTGAGGCCCCCCGCAACTTCATTTCAAAATAAAGTTTCGGTTTATTTTGACTGAATAAAGACCCGGTTTCAAAATAAAGTATAAAAAAATAGGGCCGGGGGTGTAGCGCGGAGGTAGAATGCCCCTGGGTTCAATCCCCGGTACCGCAAAAAAAAAAAAAAAAGAATTCTTAAACATTGTCTGCTAATAAGTTGTCATCTTTTTTTTGGCTCTACAAGGAAAAAAGGAAAGGTTGCTCATAAACTAAATGTTGTTTTTTATTTTGCTCTTAGGAGTTTTTTCTTCTTCCCTTTCCTCTCTCAGCTTTAGCATTACCAGCATCATTAATCTCCTACTTTCAAAACTGCATATTAATTGACCTAGTTACTTTTCCCTTCCCATAATTATCCCTTCTACCCATCTCTTCATCATCTCCATTCTCTGTTCATTTCTCTATATCCTTCTTTAAGATTGCCTTTAGTTGTGACTCATTTGAATACTTGGACCCCAAATATCTATATTCCTAACTTGTTAACTCAAGTAAGGGCTAACCTAAATCCTGACCAACTGTCTCTCTGCCTAGTCCAGGCCAGGGGGTTAACTCTTGAGTATTGAGAAAAGATTAGATTGGCTGAGGTTTTAGGCTTCTCAGTAAGGCTGTCACTAGGCCCTTTGATCTGCTTTATAATTTATATTCTAATGGTTATATAGTATAATAATGATACATGTTATTACCATTAGATTAATAGACTATCAGTAGACTAATTTTGTTATATATAATAAGTTTTGTCATTTGTATGTATAATTGCTTACAACTTGAAAATTGAGGCTGAATCATTTATAGTAATTTAATAACTTATTGGCTTTATCAAAGACTGAAAATCTTATGGAAGAGGTTGAATTTGAAATAGACTTTAAAGGATGAATGTAGTTTTTTTTCTATAAGGAAAGAAGAAAGGCAAGGGATTCTGGTTAAGGAGACTTAATGGAAAGGGCATAAATATTTGGAGCACTTTTTTTTTTTTTTTGCTTTTTCAGAGGGTTTATATAGTGGGAAAAAAATGAGAGGGTTTGGAATCACACTTTAGAAATTCCTGAATGTTCATCTATGGGGTTTGAGTTAGTAGGTCTTTGTATGTCCTATGAATTTATTTGTTTTTTCTTGATTTTATAAACACAATTTAGCCGGGTGTGGTAGCACACACTTGTAATCCCAGTACTTGGGAGGCTGAGACAGGAGGATTGCAGGTTCGACGCCAGCCTCAGCAACTTAGTGAGGCTATCAGTAACTTAGTGAGACCCTGTTTCCAAATAATAAAAAGGGCTGGAGGTGTAACTCAGAGGTTTGCCCTTGAGTGCAATCTCCAGTACCCCCCCCCACACACACACACACAAAATACAACTTTATTTTAAGATGTTCAGTGTATCCTTAACTGCTTGGCTTAGTAAATTGGTGGCCACTGCCAGGTCTCCTTTCTCCCTCAGGTGGTTGTGCCTTAGAGTATTAGATCTGATGAGCTCTCCACTCTGCCCAGCAATAGTTGTAAATTCTTATTTAAAGCTTCCTTTGTTTCTCCTAAAAAGATTGTTGAATATATATTTTGTTTATAAAATAGTTACTGACTTTCTTGTTCTCTTTCTTTGCAGACCTAGAGAATCAAGACATAATGGGAGCATTTTTAGACAAGCCAAAGATGGAAAAGCATAATGCCCAGGGGCAGGGTAACGGGTTACGATATGGGCTCAGCAGCATGCAGGGTTGGCGAGTTGAAATGGAGGATGCACATACGGCTGTGATCGGTTTGCCAAGTGGACTTGAAACATGGTCATTCTTTGCTGTGTATGATGGGCATGCTGGCTCTCAGGTTGCCAAATACTGCTGTGAGCATTTGTTAGATCACATCACCAATAACCAGGATTTTAAAGGGTCTGCAGGAGCACCTTCTGTGGAAAATGTAAAGAATGGAATCAGAACAGGTTTTCTGGAGATCGATGAACACATGAGAGTTATGTCAGAGAAGAAACATGGTGCAGATAGAAGTGGGTCAACA
>PVJS01044538.1:0-16611 GCA_004027185.1 Glis glis
GGGGGAGAGAGAGAGAGAGAGAGAGAGAGAGAGAGAGAGAGAGCTGAGGCTGGCTGAGAACTGGGATCCTCTGGTTTCCGCCTCCCAAAGTACTGGGATTACAAGGGTGCGCCACCACGCCCGGCTTACATTACAGTTTTTAATGCTTGCCCCTTGACATATAATCTGCACCATGAATTCTGACTTAATCAGCTCAACATACAACACAAAAAAGATCCTCCTTTGACAGAGAATAAGCCAAAAGCAGTTTCCTCTAAAAAGGCAAACCTTTTATTTTTATTTTATTTTTACTTTTTGTGGTACTGGGGATTGAGTCAGGGGTGTTCTACCTCTGAGCTATACCCTCACTCCTTTTTATTTTGTAACAGGGCCTTGCTAAGTTACCACACACTGGCCTCGGACCCACAGTCCTCCTGTTTCAGTCTCCCAAGTGCTGGGATTACAGGTGTGTGCCACCATGGCTGGCTAAACCTTTCATTGTAAAAGTTTGAAATGAATTGTCCTTAAAAATAATTTTAACTGAAGCCAGGTGCAGTGGTGCATACCTGTAATCCTACTACTTGGGAGGCTGAGACAAGAGGATTGCAGGTTTGAGGATAACTGGCAATTTAGCAAGACCTTGTTTCCAAAAAAAAAAAAAAAGGGCTAGGGGTGTAGCTCAGAGGTAGAATGCCCCTGGGTTCAATCCTCCATAAATAAATAAATGAAATAATTTTAACTGGTTAAATTTAAGTTAATGGAAGAGGATGGGGGCAAGAGTCCAATTAAAAATCAAAAACCAAGCATGTTGCAGTGGCACATGCCTGTAATCCCAGCACTTGGGAGGCTGAGACAGGGGGATTGCAGGGTTGAAGACAGCCTCAGCAATGACTCTCAGCAACCTAGCGAGACCCTGTTTCAAAACAAAAATTAAAAAGGGCTGGGGGTATAGCTTGGAGGTAGAATGCTCCTGGGTTTTAATCCCTAGTACCACAAACAAAAACAAATACAAAAACAAAAACAAAAAACCTCTGTGGGCCCATAGCAATTTCACTAGTGAAATGGGAGAATTTCACTCACTCTGAAGTCTTGTCTCTAAGGATCCAGTTCAGTGAGAGGTAACAGGTGTAGACATCCTGATGGACTGGCCACTATGCTTCACTGAATCATGTCCAGTGTCCTACAGCCAGTTACAAACGACCTTGTGTTTCTTGACAACATTTCACTGCCCAGGGAAAGTCTTATTTCTCTAAACTATATGGTTTTGTCAACCATTGATTTAGCCTATTCTGCCTCTTAGTTCCATTCTAGCAATTATTCACTTGAAAAAATTACAATCAGTGTGGTTTTATATTTGTTCATTCATTCATTCATTCATCCATTATTCAACAACTACTTATTGAGTGCTTATTCTGTGAAACGTAATGTATTAGATGCTGAGAGAAACAGAAAAAATGATTAGGACTTGGTCCTCACCCCAAGGCAATTGCAAGCTCCTAAGGGAGAGAATGCATGCTGGTAATTACAAACATCTACAATTCAATGCAGAAAAATAACAACAACAACAATAATAATGTGTGTCTATTAAGTGTGAAGAACAGTTCTAGGTACTTTAAGTGTTTCATCTTATATAAATTTCATAGGAACTCTGAAGGCTAGACATTATTTCTCCCTTCCTCTCTTTCTCTTTTTCTAAATGAGCAAGCTGATGCTCAGAAAATTTCAGGCAAATATGTACAGCCACACAACCAGTGCCAGAAAAAGCTAGGCTTAAAACCTAACACTGATATGAATGCTCATTCTCTTTCAATAAAGAACAGTGATAAGTTCGCCATAGAGCCACACACAGTGTGTGGCTCCATTCGAAAGCTTCACTTCCGTGTCTCAGTTAATCTTCACAACATTACTACGAAGGTTATATACCTGTTTTTCAGCTAAAGAAACTGAACATGAGCACAATTAGGTAATTTGACCAAGGGTATTTCATGGAATAATTTTCTTCCAACTTTGGTTGTTTGGGAAGAGATAATGGAAGAAGTGAGATTTCACTGAATTTCTATTAATGTGGACAACATAGATAGCAGGAGAACATTCCAGATAGGGGGAATGGCACCACTAATAGGGCTCTGAGGAATGGCACTGAGACTGTAAAGTGCTATCGCAATCTCAAAAAGCATGACCACTTCAGACTGCCCAAGCAATGGGTCATGTTGTCCAGGGATGGAAATTATGATTAGAAAGTTAGGATCCGTCAGATACATTAGGTCAAGGTGTTTGGACTGGTACAGTAGGCGATAGAGAGCCACTGAGAGTTTTAGAGAGAGAAATGACTTTACTCAAAGATATTACAGGTTGAGCATTCATAATCTGAAAATCCAAAATGCTCTGAAATCCAAAAGTTTTTGAACACTGACATAATGCTCAAAAGGTTCTGGATTTCAGAGACCTTTTGGAATAGGGATGCTCAATCGGTAAAGTCTATACAAATATTCCAAAATCTGAAAAAAAAAACCTAAATCTGAAACACTTCTGGATCCAAGCATTTCAGACAAGAGATACTTAGCCTATATTACTGACATACTCACCTCCAACTGTCATATTTAAAAATCTATGCTTCAAGAAATCATGATTTCACAAATTATTATATGCTTGTTAAGTTCCCCTAAGAATGTGAATACTTAGAGCTTTTACCTAAATAGCTCATTGTTATTACTGCTGTTTAAAAAGGGAGGGGGCTTTTAAGTGACCTCTTAGAGAAGCAGAATTTTATTCCATAGCCCAAATCACTTTAACCTCTTTATTTCTCAATACTGAAATCAAACAAAGGACATAAAGCAGAAAGGGATGGGACTTTGAGCCTGGGGAAGAGGTCAGTGGTGTTTGGACATTAATCTGAAGTAATTTCAAATTCACTGTAAAGTTATTAAGAATTGAAATCCAGCAGGGCATGGTGGTGCGCTCCTGAAATCCCAATACTTGGAAGGCTGAGACAGGAGGAGGATCACAGGTTCAAGGCCAGCTTCAGCAATTTAGTGAGACTCTCAGTCAACTAGCAAGACCCTGTTTCAAAAACAAAAAATAAAAAAAGGGCTGGAGGTATATCAGAGAGAGGAGGGGGGAGAAAAAGACTCTCTGATTCTATTACTACCAAAGATCAGATTCAAAATATTAGCAGACCAGAGTTACCCCCCCACACTTAATGCAATACATTTAACAGAAATGCAAATGTGAGGATTTTGTGAATTTAATGACTGTGGTTACAAGTGTTTTCTGCAGCCACACACCCTGTGGAGGGGGGGGGGCTGGCAGTTACCCACGCCATTTGTGTCCCTTCTCCCTGAATTTGTTTCCATGGTTGCCAAGCGCTGGCTGCAGCCAGCACTCCCTTGCTACCGTACTGCCATCTCGTGCCAAGCTCGCTGTGCTTGCGGAGCGACTTCCAACCGGTGATCAATAAGAAAGGAGAGAAGCTTCTTGAATGGAAGTATCTGGCACCACTCCCAGCTGGGCCAAGTCTGCTCTCCAGTTGGCCTTCTTCACCGTAACAGGATCCAATTCAGCAGCTTTCGCAGATGGCGCACGTGGGAGCATTCCAGGCCCCCAGAGGCGGCTGCGTGGGTGATCAGGGGGCTCAGATCCCCAGAGCGGGTCAGAAAATAACAGCGAGCACCCACAACGAGCCAGGTGCTTGCTTCATGAGGACTACTTTTAATTTCCACGACCACCTGACTTAACAGATGAGAGCACTGAGCCTCCAAGCACTGAAGCCGCTGGATGGTGCATTCACCCTGGTCTGACCCTCACCTGGGCCTTATGCTCTTTCCATTTATCCACACACCTCCTGAGCCTTACCTAGGTCAGTCGGTCCCACATGTGACTATAGAAGATAATTGCTTGAGAAGTGGTTTCTAAGTATACACCATCAGGTTCAACTACAGAACTACTAAATATCTAGCATATTTCTATCTATATATGTCTATTTCTATCTTATCTATTTAACTAAAATAGGGTTTCCCAACCTTGGCACAACTGCTATCTCGGGCCCCGTGTCCTTTGTTGTAGGGGTCTGTCCTGTGCCTTGCGGGATGTTACCTACTACATCCCAGTAGCACTTATCCATAGTGTGACTAAACTAAAATGTCCTCAGATATTATCAGATGTCCCCAGAAGCAAAATTATCCCAAGTCAAGACTCATGGATCTAAAAATGGACGGAAATGTGGAAAAGCATGCTCAAAAGTTCTGTGTTTGGAAATCACAGGCCCAGGTTAGGATTTCTATATGAAGGATGTGGGGTGAGAAGGGATCCGACCCCAGGAGAGAAGAGGTTGAGGAATCTTTCAGTGAGTGGAGTTTGCCAATCCATGTGAACAGTAACTAATCCTGACTTACAGAGTGGATGTGCTGTCATGGAGGCTTTCCAAAGCAGGATGCAAAATAACATATGTCCAAATAAGAAAAGAAGATGAGATCAAATTCTACAAAATATTGTTTGATTTGTAAAAATTTGATATGCCTACTTTTTTTCTGAGCATTATTAGCAAATTAAGTTTACCAGCACATTGTCCAGCTCTCAAATAGTCTACAATAAGTATTCTGTATTTTCTTATCTTTTATTTATTTCTAAGTTTTAGAAAATTTTTATTCTAAAGAACTGAGTAAATGGCATTTTATCCCAACAAAATATGTAAAACTCAGAATTTTAAGTATTATTATTACCAATTCATTGTATGGTCATAAAACAAGGGCCTATATCAATATATACTCAAAAGTGGTTTATTCAAAGCCATGAAAACAAGTGATAAAACGGGGCCTCTCATTCCTAAATTCTAGTCCCCAAATGGCTTTCTACCTAGTTATAGTTCCCCAAAGCTTTCACAGAAAATGCTCTTCTTGAATTCTACCATTGCTGTACTTAATCTCCATCAAACAGATTTATTTGTGTCTCTGATTAGCACAAAATCCAGTGAATTACCAAAGCTCACTGATTATACGGAACATATATTTATTTATTTAACATGTGTATGTTAAAACCAAATATCCTGGATCAACAGATATTTTAGAATATCTTCCCAAATTTTTATCAGATTAGGTATGCTAAACATTCTTGCAGAATCGCTGCAGGTAATTTACAATAATTCTTCAGAATGTATTTCAACAATACTACAATTGCATATGATAATGTAATATTTTACTCCAGGGTATATGAATATAAGAGCATTCTTTAAAACAATTTTAAAGAGCTGGTGTACTTTATAGAACTTTATCTAAATGACTGTTGGAAAGTATGCCAATCTAGTGATTCATTTTATGTATTAATCCAGCTCAGCTGACAAGTAGTTGCTAATACAGCACTTCTAACATTGATTCAAATTCCATAAAAGGCTTTTGGCTCATAAAAAATGCTGGCCTGGCATTAGGATGTAGGTGTTTCCATCTCTTGTCTATAGGAATATAGTAATGTGCCAAGTTTGGTTGGTGCCCACAAGCATTTCTGAGAAGACAGGAATTACAAAGATCAAATAAATGGACAGATATTAAAGACACCCACATCCCCCCTGGGTTTCACTCTTACCCCTCTAAATTAGAGGAAAATCCTGAGATAATTCCTGAATAAAGGGTGATGGAGATGTATGGCCACTATGCCATTGTTTTTTTTTTCTCTCTCTGCCTTCCTCCTTCCCTCCCTTCCTCTCTCCCTCTCGCTCTGTTTTTATTCCTCATTCTAAGAAAGGAGGCTATCCCTAACCTTAACACAAGCATCCATAGTAATCACAGGGATACAGCAACTCTCTTTCCATTCACCGAGATGGCGAGTACTATGAAAGCCAGAAATCTGATAGCTCCTTTCCGTCAGCATAAAATGAGAACGTGACCTTGTTCTGAGGAGCACCATCTCGTAATATTTTTCATAACTTCCATGCAGTGATGATCTAATAAGAATCTAGAAGTAATTAACTGGGTCTTTTTTAGCCAACCAAAGCCCTATTCAAATACACATTTTTATCAGGATTCTAAGGGAGCCATAAATTGGGGCATTTTGAAAAACTGGGATCTAATCCAGTCCATGATCTGATCAGGGTTCAGTGGTAATAATAAATTGGGACTATTAAAACTGGGAATCATTCCAACATTTTATTTTGCCCAAACCACAGGACCTAGCAAATTCTACTGCAAAAGAGAGGGATATTCAGTGACAAGTAAAACCATGCTGAATTAATCATTTGTATGTAATCATGCCAAAACATGGGTGTTTTCAACAGTTTAAATAGTGCCAAAGTTTAAGTTCGGTAAATAATTAATTATTGAGAGTCACTTGGCAAAATAATGAAATCAACCTTCTGCTTTCTTTAATAAAATATGCACTCTTTCTAGGATTCAACAGTGACAAAGTCCTATCGATTCATTTGTCGCTCTGTGTACTTACGAGTGCGATGTGTATACAGGTTACAACTAACATATTAATTCAGCTTGTCATACTTTTCCTTCTCAGACGACAATCCGCATCTTCATTTTTCAATCTGAACAAATGTTGGGTAAACTCTAGCCTTACTCTGGTTTTCATTTCAATTTCCAGTAACATAAAAGTCCTCCATAATTAAATAAAATGCTGAGAGGTTGGGAATAGATTTTCACCCACTTGAATTCTCGAACTATAAATGGTTTCTGAATGTTTTTATATCTCTAAGATGCATTTCGTTTATGTGGGGAGCTTGCAGCTGCATAATTAAATCTTGGTTTGCCAAATATCAAAAACACATGTATTGATTTAAACGAAGGGAACAGGCCACAAGCAGCGCAGCTGATAAGGGAGAAGCCTCTGCAGTTCTTGGAAGGCTTCCCGAAAGGAAAGAAAACGAAGAGCCTTGAATTCAGACACTGAAACCGATTAACTTTCCTAAATCTTTGCTTCACTCTCACTTATGGGTTCCGTTCAGGCCAGTTGTCCAAAACAAGAGCCATATGTTTTCATACTTCTCAGTGCGAAGGCGAGAGTCATGGACCCACCCCCACCCCCTTATTTATCTTGCTAAGATTTTAATAAGATCCACAAAAGTAATGCTTAATTAATGCAACAAATAATCTCCCTGAAAAATAAACTCTGACGTCGCAAGAGAGGCATGGACGGTCTTGGAGTACATAACTCATACGTTATTCAAGTTTTATCAATTTCAGTAAGAGGTTGCACTTAGTGAATTTTTATTGTTGGGTCAGTCATATGGGACTGTAATGGAAGACAGTCTTTGGTGTTGATGGAGATGATTTTTTCCCAGTACAACAATCATAAATAAACAGGGAGCAGGGTATAGGGAGGCATATTTTTCTTTAACCAAGTTCCACCTGCCTTTAAGGAAATCTTAGGAATACAGTACTTAGGTGCTTTCTAGGCCCGAGAATCTTGCTAATTTTCTACACTGCAGAAGGTTACAGACTTGGATCTTTGAATTAGATAATAAGGACAACAAAATACATTTACAAACATGTTAAGATGATATCTGGCTGTAGGCTCTTGCTACTAATTTACATAATCTGAATGCGTGGAAAATGCTAATTTAATTTAGCTTGACATAAGATTCTAGGAGAAATAATCTTTGAATAGAATATTGAGTTTATCCTTCTAGCAACGGACAAAGGCCTTTGAAACTCATGTTTTATTATGGCCAATTTCACCGAAGCATGAACAAAAATGATGAGTTTATTTAATTCAGGGCTTCCTTGCCATGGACTGCTTGACTTATGTCAGGAGGGGACACATCATAAACTCAGGAAATCAAACATGAGAGTAAGAAAATCCCACCACACAATCTTGAGCAAGAAACTTGGCCTTATACACTCAGATGAGAATAGCATATACGCTATTGTGATTATGGCAAGTTCAAGAAAGGTTGCTCTAGAAAACCCAAAGTAAACGCTTTTACTCTTAGTGTTTAGCTATCTCTCAGACTGTAACATCTGGGAAGGGCCCTAGAGATCATCTAAGGACAAATGTCGCTTTCATGCTGTGCACGAATATTTTCCATGGTACATGGCTTAATGTATTTAATTGCATAAACTAATATTTTATTTGTTTGAATATGTATACATATAATTAAGACAAGGAAGGAAATATATCAGTGATTGAAGTTTATGAAATTCCAATATTTACCTGATGAACTAATCCTTTCTAAATGTAGGAGTTGGCTTCTTATTAGACATTCCAGTGTCAACAAACTCACTGCTTCATAATGCATTCTAATTTTTAGGATGTTTTCTATTCTATTAATCAGAAGGCTACCTCTCTTAAAATAATGCTCCACTAGTGTCTTTAAGTCAATAAATAAGCGAATAGGCAAATAAGCAAATAGATAGACTAATAGATAAAGGAGAATAAGGTAAAAAGATGCAGTAAAATAAGTCTAATGTCTCTTCTGTGTGAGAGTTCTTCAAGCAAATGAAATCAGCTGAGTCTTAACTTGGTGAGCTCTGTATACGTCAATGTTTCTCATAAGACATGGACTTAGTGCCCCATTCTCCATGTAAGGATATTCCAGGTATGGTTTGAGCAGTATAAAATGGGAATTATTTTTTTCCTTCATTAGGTACATGAACTTCTAGTAATGCAGCCTAGGACTGGATTAAGTTTTTGGCAGGCATATTGCCATGTTGACTCATGCTAAACTTACCCTCAACTAAAACCATGAGGCAAATTTTTCATATATTTTGTATTAAGTCAAACCTTCCACATCCTGTGTTTGCACAGTTCAGTTTTGGACCGAAACATAGGGCTTTACATTTATTTCTATTAACTTTTTTTTCTGTTTGTTTGACTCACTCCATTGTTCCAGATGCTTCCATCATCCTGCATATCTTCAACTCTGCAGTGTCTTGGTATTCACCATCAGATCAATGTGTCACACTCACTAATGTCCATGCTCAGTGGGCCACAGTTAAAAATAAATTTTTAAGCAAAACTTATTCTTGCAAGCTTATATTGAGGGCATACTCATCAGCAATACCTGGGTACAATTTCTCAAATAGCGAATAATAGTTGTAGGGTTAGGTCATCCGGCATATTTTATATTTCTTTGTACTATCCACAGAATATCATGAGACAATGCAATTCTGATGTCTAGGAGAGTTCCCTTACACTTCAAAGAGTCTAGGGATTAGAACAGGGGTTCTTGACTTCACACTATTGACATTTTGGATTAGATAATTCATTGCCGGGGGTGGGGAGCTCTCTTGTGCATTGCAGTGTTTAGGGCCTCTACCCAGTACAAGGCAATAGCAACTCCTTTCTACCACCCCCTGCCATTATTATATGATAGTAAACAAAAACAAAAACAAAACAAAACAAATTGTCTCCAGACATAGCCAAATACCCATAGGTGGCAAAACTGCTTTCTCCCATTGAGAGAGGTAATTAGGACCTTTGTACCTGGATGTTGATCAGAGTATTATTTGGAACAGTAAAAAATGTAAACAAACTAATTGTTTGACAACAGAAGGCAAATAATTTATTGTATGTTGATCTCTCAGAACATTAGGCAGGGATCAAAGTGACATATTTTAACACATTAATGGCACAGAGAAACGTTTGCAAAATAGTGCTGTGGAAAAAGCAAGCTATTCTATATGTGGTGTGGTTATCAAGTTTTCAAAGGACATATATCACAGAAAAAGAGCATGAAAATATTAATGATGGTAATGGGATTATGATGGAGTTTCGATTTTATTAGTCTTTATACTTCTTTTTTTTTTGCAGTACCGGGGATTGAACACAGGGGCGTTCTACCTCCATGCTACACCCCTGGCCCTATTTTTTATACTTTATTTTATTTTGAAACCGGTCTCACAAAGTTGCGGAGGGCCTCACTAAGTAGAGAGAGAGAGAGAGAGAGAGAATGTTGAGGCTGGCTGCGAACCCGGATCCTCCAGTCTCCGCCTCCCAAATTACTGGGATTACAAGCGTGCGCCACCATGCCCGGCTTTGTTTATTAGTCTTTATACTTCTTTATGTGTCATGGTTTGGATCTGAAATGTTCCCCAAAGACCATGTGCTAAAAGGCTTGGTCACCAGCATGTGGTGGTGTTGGGAGGGGTAGAATCTTTAGGGCGCGAGACCTAGCTGAAGGAAGTAGATCATTAGGGTGTGCCCTTGAAGGGTATATTAGGACCCTGCCTCTTCCTCTCTCTTTGCTTCCTGGCCATGAAGAGGTGAGTAGCTTTGCTCTACCAGGTGTTCGCTGCCATGATGTTCTGCCTCGCCACAGGCCCAGAAACAACAGAGTCAAGTGACCAGTAGACAGAAACTCCTGAAACTATTTGCCAAAATAAACCTTTCTTCCTTTTAGATCGTTTCTCTCAGGTATTTTATTACAATAATTCTGAAGAACTAACATACTGTGTTTTCTTTATGAACTTTTATGATTTTCTAAGTTGTATCTGTAGGGGTGGGGGTTGTATAATTCTAGGGAAAATCACTCATGTTCAATCAGGTGAGAGAGCACTGGCAAGGATTTTTCACTTGTTTACACAAGAGTATGCCAATGGGGTAGGATACTTCCGAGAGGAAACATGAGGAAAGATGACAATGTTTGTAGATGAGGTCACTCAGTCTTCTTAGAAAAAATAATCTGTGTGTCATTTTTTATAAAATGAGAACATTTTAATGTTCCAGCCACATCCTGTCCCTCCAAACCAGTGGCTTTCAGACTTTTGAATGCTAAAGAGTCACCGTGGGTTTACCTATCAAACACTGAATCCTGAGCTCCAACTCCCAGGATGCTGATTCTGATTCTTCAAGTCTGGTGTGGGGCTCAGGAATCTCCATTTTTAACATGTTCCTCTAGGATTTCATTTTGATGTAGGTGGTCCATGGACCACATTTTGAGAAATACTGCTATAAGAAGCCATGTGGTTCGATTTGGACTTTTTTTTCTGCCTCAATTTTTGATAATTTCTTCCTACTTATGCACTAAAAAGAGTTGGTATGGACCTGTTGGTAAACTGGCTCTTTGAAAAAAAAATTCAATGTATTGCATTTGCCAATTTCTGTGTTGTAAATATTCCCACCATGGCCCATTTCCAGCTACCAATGGTTTAACAACCAGCTCACAAAATTCTTGAAAGTTTAATGATTGGTGGGTATGAGCTGGTTCCAGTCTTATGCAGCATGTATTTATTTAGGGGCTTTAAATACATTTGAAAGGGATATGCTAATGAAAAACCATTATACCTATGACAGCTAGGATGGAACAAATAAGCAAGAAATAGGATAGCTTGAATTGTCCAAGAAAATAAATTTTGTATGTATCAAGAAAAGAGGACAATAATAGCTTTTTATTCCTATTTCCTACTTTAATTTTTTTTTCCATGACCATACCATGAAGACTGATACACTTGCTGAGTTCTTTGAGAGTTGTGAATTGGTTTCCTATGGATGATGGAGAGCCAAGGAACAGGACTCCAGGGTTGGGAGCAGTGCCAAATGTTCAGCCTCCACCTCCACCCCGCGTGGCCCTGTTGAAATGCCCTTGGTCATTAATTCTGCAGCACCCAGCCATAAAATCAACTCCTTTGACTTCTTCCTGTAGCACATGATTGAGACAGTGTTGTCTCTAGGAAACCCATATCAGATGTGTTTTATGTGTTCATATGTGGGAAGTGGCCTAAGTGGAAGCTAATAGTATAGTTCTTTCAATATTTTGACCAGACATATTTTAAGAAAATTGGACCTGAAGCCTATAGAGTCAGCTGAGGCGAATTTACAGCCCTGCTTTTAAGAACAAGACTCCCTCAGGCACCTGCTTCCTAACAGCAAAACCAGAAAGGAAATGAACTCTTGCTTAAAGACAACCCACCTTATTTTATGGGTTATCAATTTTCCAGTTGGCACGCGGTTTCCCAGCTACTAAGAGATTTTTTCCTCCATCGCAAGCAAGTACCAAGCTGCAAAAAAATGTCAAGTGTGCATTCTAGCAAATGGCTCCTTTTCCTGAAGATGAGGCATGGGACACCGAGCCTCAGTGAGTGAAGTCAGGAGAGCAGCAAAGATCTATGATGTGGGCTTGCCACACAGATGTCTTTGCCAATACATGCATTAAAATTTGAGCCTGAATTACATTTTACATTACAGGATTACTGAATCTTGGGCTGTGGTGGAGAATATCTTTCTTGTCTTTGGGGTAGCTCTGTCAGGTGAATAGTCAACAACAATGCAAAACACTTGATTTCCTTTTAACTGCTTCGGTGACCCTGGAGCTGAGCTTATCAACCTCTCAAAAATGAGAAAGAACTAAATAGCTTTTTCCCCCTCACTATTGATAAAGTCAGCCTTCTCAATAAAAATAGACTACAAGATAGAGGTCGAAGGTCAGTGATAGATACTCTTAGATTGCTGTGTGCTCAAAAATACAATGAATACATGTGATTGTCTTGGTACACATACTAGAGCAATATGATAAATCCAATAACTGGTTTTTAAAGCTATATAAGGACTAATGTAACTAATAGGCAAGTGAAAAGTTGGAGAAATCTGACAGCCCATATGATGAAGTCAGATTCAAATGCTTCAAATTATATGGTAGTTTTGTCATCATCTCCGTCTTTCTCCAAGTTTTTTATTTAGTTGGGAAGGCAAAGAATTTTCAGGAGAAATATGAATATTCAATTACATGTTTCAAAATCAGACATTTACACATCCACTTGGGATAAGTGCCAGAGTTAACATCAAAGATATGTGAAGGACCTCTTGTCCAAATGGAACATTAAGCTCCTCAAATAGGCGAATTCAGCCCTTGCAAACTGTCATTATTTCAGTAAATGAAGCCGGCCCTTTAGCAGATGGGCAACATACTTTCCAGCTTGCTGATAGCTTAATAAAAGACAGTGGCTTTTTTAAAAACGAAGGACATATACTTCTCAAATTACACCACCCAAATGAATTTCACAGAATAAAATTAAGAAGGCATACAACAGCCTGTCAAAAATTAGGAACAGGCTATGGGAACTTGATAGTTCCAGACATCCATCTCAAAATGACCTTTGGATTAAAAGGGGGAAAAAGGTCATTGTTTAAACCACAGGGCAAATATGCATTGATACTGTAGAAACTGGGATTAGCATACTATGGAATTATGGGCACTGATATAATAAAAACACGAAGTTAATTTCTTCTCAAAAACATAATCAAAATTCCCCAGAAAGGCAGGTTGCTTTTATAGCAGATGGCTTTCCTTTTGTACCAGTCGACCTCTATATTTCTTAAAGTAAAATCTCTCCAGCTGATTGTCTCAAGGACCAAATTAAACACAGACCACAGGCTCAAACCCAAGAAGGGCTCAGCATCTCTGCTCACCGTTCCCGCTCCTCCTTCATTCTTTCCAGCTCTTCTTCTCTCAGGTTCCCGGGCTTCACGCCACCTTGCTCAGCCTTTCCACCCTTATCCTCTTTCTTCTTTCCAAATCTGGTGAGACATGAAGAAGGTGTCAGTGCTAATCATGTTGTTTCTGTGGTAAATTCCAGATGCGTGTGAGATGAACTTGGTAGGCCATAACTCTTAATTCTAAGTAATACCAGATCAGTTTGCATACAATGGAAATAAAAGAATGAAAGCAGAAAAATAATACTGCGACTGAATTCCTCTTTTTCTCTCTTCTTCTTTCTTTTTACTTGGATATTTATTACACATCAAGCACAATATCATGTGAGTAAAAGACTAAACATTTTGAGCTATTAATTCAGTAGAGTGAAAAACTGAATGGTTATCATTAATATATAACTAAAAATGGACCAATTTTTCTAAACGGGCCTCTAGAGCTCCAGTGCCACTGTCGTTTAAGGTTAAATTTGTGGGATTAAACACTGCCAGGGCAGCAAGGGACCTTACTGAACATGTAGCTCATGCTTTCACTTTAACAAAGAACCAAAAGCTGAGGGGGGGAGGGTTGAACCTTGACCAAGAGCCCCCACAGGTTTGTGACAGAGCTGGGCTTAGAATTGTGTGTGTGTGTGTGTTACTGGGGATTGAACCCAGGGACATTCTACCTCTGAGCTACACTCCAGCCCTATTTTATTTTTAAATTTGAAACAGGGTCTCACTAAGTTGTAGAGGGCCTCATTAAGTTGCTGAGGCTGGCCTCTAACCTGTGATCCTCCTGTCTCAGCCTCTCAAGTGCTGTTATTACAGGCGTGAGCCACCATGCCTGGCAACCCCCAGTCCTTTTTATTTTGAAACAGAGTCTTGCTAAGTTGCTGAGGGTCTTGCTAAATTGCTGAGGCTAGCCTTGAACCTGCGGCCCTACTGTCTCAGCTTCCCAGGTATTGGGATTACAAGCATGCATCACTGCGCCTGGCTTTGGGATGAGAACTGATGGCTTCCTGCTCAGGCTCTTTCCTTCAGGCCCCTTTCAGTCTCAATGTAGCCCCTTCCCCAACTTTCCAAGAAGGCTCCAGGCTAAGGTGCTTAGAGCACCCAGCATCTCTGTAGCTCAATGGACAGTATGACTATAATGCCTCATAAGAACATTGTGTTTCCTCAGCACCTTTAGGAAAATGAGAACAGCACATTTGAACTGAAAAAAAGCTGCACTTAAGTGACAGGCATTTTCCCCAAGAGATGCTTCCTCCAGATGCATCCTCCCATGGTCTTGGTGTCAACATCCGTGAAAAAAGAAAATGACTTGATGCTCTACTGATAACCAGGGGAAAGGTCAATTAATCATATTTATTCCTCGGTTAAGGTAAAAATTCTTCTTAAATCTATGAAAGTCCCATTTATTCCTTTTTTACTTATTAAATAGCAAACATATTTTAACTATGTATATATCTGTGTGTGAATATATATATATATAATGTATATACATGTGTGTATATATATTCATATATATATAGCGCTCTTCTATCTATCTATCTATCTATCTATCTAATTTATCATCTATCATCTTTCCATCTATCTACCTACCTACCTATCTGTTTGAAGTAACCTGGGGAGATTTTCAAATTAGACATGACTGGTTGAGTCCTACTCCCCCCACCTCCTCCTGACACATACCCAGGACATTAGAATCCTCACATGCGGATCTGACATACAAATTCTGAAGAAAGTCGTGTACTCTAACCAACCAGAATAATAGAAGAATCACAAAATAAGCCCATGTTTCTGTCTTCTTTGGAATTCTACACCATGGGGACATATGTGTCCCTCTCTGGCTTGTGTTCTGGTCAAGGCAGAGGTTGAGAGCCATACCCAGGAGATGTCATCACTGATGGTCACAATCCTGCCTTTTTCACAGTACAGACTGCGCCCTGCTTTCCCCAGAAGCCCTCCCCTCAGTCTTCACTCATCTGCCTATTTCTCGAAATTTACAATTTCAATTAGCAACTTCTCTCTCAACCTCTCTCCCCCATCCCCCTCTATTTCTACTGTGATTCTTTTCCTATTCAGTCTAGTCTTGGAACCCTGGTCAACCAACCATCAGCTCTAACTCTACCAGTTAGCTATAACTGCCCTCCTCCTCTTTTATTCTTTTTTGCCTCCCTTTCTGAATCCATTCTTTTTCCTCACTGAAGAAATGACCTCATATCAATTACAGAAGTGACTAGAAAACAGAGAAAAAAAGAAACTAAAACATAAGAACATAAACTTCCAAATATAATTCAGATTTGCTGATGTATTCAAGACCTCTCTTTAACTTGCAAAGCAGGAGATAGCTAAATGTTTCCATGAGTACAATCTTTTTTTTTTTCTGGTACTGGAGATTGAACCCAGGGTAATTCTACTTCTGAGCTACACCCCCAGAATTTTTATATTTCATTTTGAAAAAGGATCTCTTTAAGTTGCTGAGGACCTCACTAAGTTGCTGAGGCTGGCCTTGATCCTGCAATCCTCCTGTCTCAGCCTCCCAAACCTGAAATTACAGGCACGTGCCACCATGTCCAGCATACCATGAGTGCATTCTTTAGCATCCTGACCCACAGAGTCTTCAATATCAACATCATTACTCTAAATATATTCATGGGAGAAGTCAATACCTTAGTATATCACTTAGATCTTCTCTCAAAATGTCAACAAATCTAGTAATATTTGGGTAAAACTTGAAAATTGTTGGGAATCAGGGAAGAAATAATGCCTCAGAAAGTTGATGAGTACAAAATATAGCTAAAGCTATAGATGAGGGCTTGCCCTATGGGCCATATATTTTATTCTAAATGTGGAGGTTTGGAGTTTTCTGAGATGAACGTAGCCTTGTTTTTGAAAGGAAAAACCAACCTATTCCTAGTCTATCTTGATCTTTGTTGCCACACCCCATAAACAATCTTTCCTTTTGGCACTTCAACTATTCCACTTCTGCAGTTCAAGAATATCTTACTATGCCTCCACCGCAGTGAACTATGTTTGATAAAGGAAATGTTAGTTTCAATTAAATTCTACAAAGTATATTCTTTTGAGCAAGAATCACCAATAAGTTTACCACTTCCACAAATGTCCTAAATGGTTTGATTTAAAGCCCATGATCCTTTATAAAAATTTCTTTTTTTTTTTTTTGTGGTTCTGGGGATTGAACGCAGGGGTGTTCTACCTCCGCGCTACACCCCCGGCCCTATTTTTTATACTTTATTTTGAAACTGGTCTCACGAAGTTGCGGAGGGC